>JAJPUD010005026.1:0-114614 GCA_023553655.1 Myrmecobius fasciatus | reverse complement strand
GAGAGAGAGAGAGAGAGAGAGAGAGAGAGAGAGAGAGAGAGAGAAGGGGGAAGAAGGAAGGAAGGAAGCAAAGAAGGAAGAAAAGAAGGAAAGAGAATGAAGAAAGGAAGGGAGGGAAGGAGAGAAGGAGGGAGAGAGGGGAGGGAAGAGAGGAAATTGCCCAAATGACAAGTTCCAGGTGTCTGGAGCAGCTCTACTCATAGAGATTGTTGTTTCTCCAAGAGGACCATGACATCAGGGAGGTGATGCTATGACATGCAAGTGAGTTGGATTGAAGTGAGGAAGAGCTGTGCAAAGTCCAGTAGCCAAATATAGACCAGGACGATTAAAGATGATCCTGGATTTAGTGAGAGACCATAGTTTAATAATCAAATGAAAGAATGCACCAAATCACTAATAAGAGAAATGGAAACCAAAATAACTAAGGATCACTCCACATCTGGCAAAGTGGCAAACAAAAAATGGGAATAGTCAGTGTCGAAGGAATTGCAGGAAAATATGTACACTAGCCCATTGGTTTTGGAGCTCAGAATCAGTATAACTATTTTGGAAAGCAATTTGGAATTTTACAAATAAAGTGATTAGAATGCCCATACCCTTTAATTTAGAGATTTTACTATTAGGCAAAAAAGGAGACCATTGATAAGAAATATTTATAATGTCCCTTTTTATAGGTAGTAAAGAACTGGAAACAAAGTAGTTGCCTTCAGTGGGGGTTAGCTAAACAGATTGTGGTACATGAATATAATGGAATATTACTGTTCTGAAAGAAACAATGAATGTGATGAATACAGAGAAGCATGGAAAACTTCCCCCAAGAATGAAGCAGAGCCAAGAAAACAATTTACACAGTGACTGGAGTAATGTAAACAGAAAGAACAATAACAATGACCAATCAACCAAAAAATGAATCTTGCAGAATTACAGAGAACAAACAGGGCCCCAAAGAGATCTGAGGATTCACTTCCCTAATTCCTTTGCAGTAGCAAAAGTTCCATGAATATGGAACATTACATGTGTTTTTGTATATTTTTGATGTACTACTCAATTTTGCTCAATTTTTTCTCTTCTTCATCTTTTATCCATTTAAAAAAAAATTCTTTGCCATATATATTTGTTTCCATCAAGGAATAAGGATAGGGATATTAAAAGAAACTGAGGCAATGTAAAAAAAAAAGCTATTAAAAATTTTTTTAAGAAAAAGATTTAGTTATCCTCATTATTCTGAAATCCTTCATTTAGAAATTGCCACAAAGAATGAAGCTGCTCTGCCTACTGAAATGAAGCTTTGTTTCCTCATTATTATGTGAGGGTAGCAAAGCAATTGTGGCCTCCAGTCTATTGGTTATTTCTTTGCTTATCTTTTATTATTGAGCAGTTTGAATCTGTCCTGCCTGGAATATGCAATTCCCATGCTAGTAAGAAAAAAAAATTATCTATACACCCAAAATCTCTGATTTCATTTGTTTTAGATAGATAGGTCTGTCTGTATACAACTGGTTTATCCCTGAAAAGTTGAGTTTGGATTTAACATCTAATAACAGAACTCTATTCCTATTGTATGAAGAAGCATCTTTTCACTATGTAAATAAACAATCTATTCAGTTTTTTTTATTATTATTATTCTTTTTTAGACTTTCATAAGTTTAGAGCTGCTGGGGAGCAACCTTAGCTGTCACTGAATATAACAGCACTCATTTTACCAGTGAGCAGACTAATCCCCCACAAAATTAAGTGACTTGCCAAGGCCATATGTCAACAGCAAAATAGCAGAGTTAAGTTCTGAAATCAGGTTCACTAACTGAAAATCCAGTGCATCCATAAGTAAATTTATTTTCTAATGTACCAGGTGTCCCTCAAAGTAGACCAGAGACCACAGAGCTGCACCTTCAGTGCATAAGGAAAATAGGATGAGAAAAATATCCGTATGTTGAGGGGAAGGATGGAAAGGACTTTTTGCTCTTACTTACCAAATTTTACATAATGTAAATCAGAAGGAATTTTAGAGATCTAGTCCATATTTCTTCACAGTCCCCAATACTTTGGCCAACATGTTACCAATTTTCCCATGTTCAACCCTGTGTCTGTCTTTCACCAATTGGCTTGTAGGGTACTTGATTGTCATCTGGGGTGGGGGGAACAATTGTTAAATTTTCAGTATATGCATTTACACCACAGAAATCTCCCAAGACTTAATTTATTATTTTGTTGATTATCTAATCTTAAGAAAGTGGTAGAAAAATATTAATAACACAAACTTTAAAGAATATTCTTGGTATATTCTCTCCTCTACCCCAAGCTGATTGTTAAACATTTACAAGCACACTCCCATCTTCAAATATTCAAGGTTTAGTAGCAGGAAGAGGAGTTAGATTCCTGTTTTCCTTTATCCCTGAGGCACAGCTAGCATCAGTTGGTAGAAGCTTCTCTCAGAGCCTGTTAAAGTCTTGATATAAAGACAAATTTCCTAACAATTAGAACTATCTAAAAGTAGAATGAGCTACTTTGAAAGATAATGAATTGCCTGTCAGTGGAGTATCAAGTAAAAACTGGATGGCAATCTCTGAAGGTTGTTATAAAGATAGAATTTTTATTCAGGACTGAGTTGTATTGGATGACTTCTGAAGTTGTTTTCACCCCTGATTTTCTATGATTTTAAGTCCTCAGAGATAACTCAGAATTTGTCTTTTTTGTATCTATGCACTAAACAGAGTCCCAGCTAAATTCTCATTAGTTTGTATCATGACTTTGTAAATAGGAATTATTTCATGCATTGCATTTGAATCCCTACCACTTAGTGTAATGCATCATGCATGCATTGATTAATGGATGTAAATACCTTTCTACACTTAACTTCAATAACCTTGAATGGCCAAGCCATTATTACCTGCAATGCTTGTAATTCTAGGCTGGTATCTCCCAGCCATATAGCACATTCTTTGTAACCTTTCTCAGCTACACAGCCAGCCATCATCCTCTAGAAATAAAGCAGTGACAGTGACATAATTAACTTAAGCAAAATATTATAAGGACAATATGCTGATTTTTTATCTTGGAGTAGGAAAAGCTTGGGAATTATTTGCTTACTTAGAATACCTGCTTTTAAGTATGAATAATAGAAACTTGAGTATAGACAGATACATGGCTGTAGAATCCCAGAACTACAGGATTAAAGGGATCTTGAAGTCTATGTGCTTCAACTCATATAGGTAAAGGCATTTAGATGGCACAGTGGATAAAGCACTGTATCTTCAGTCAGAAAGACCCAAGTTTTAATTTAACTTCAGCCACTGCATGACCTTGGATAAGTCATTTAACTTCTGTCTGCCTCAGTTTCCCCATTTGTAAAATTGGAATGATGATAATAAAATGTCACCTATCTCCCAGAGTTATTAGGAGGATCAAATGAGAAATTTGTACAATGCTTTGCAAACCTTAAAGCACTGTAGAAATGTGAACTATTATTTTTATTATTTATTTTAAATTATCAAATTCCATCTACAACATTCCTGGCATCCAATATCCATTTGATGCCCTTCAATGATGTAGAACTCACTACCACCAGGGGTTGGTCACACCACTTCTGAATCCTAATTTTTTAAAAGGTTAAACCCAGTCTGCCTCTGCAACATTCTTCCATTGCTCCTAAAACCCTGGGTCAATTAGGACAAGGTCAATCCATGTTTCATGAAATGGCCTTTTTAATACTTGATTGCAGCTGTCATATTCCCCTGAAATATTCTTTTTCAGACTCAGTCCCATTACAGAGGCTACAGTGTGTAACAGTAGAAAGAATGTGGGTGCTAGTCAGAGGACCTGGATTCAAATCCTGCCTCTAATGTAAATAAAGAAAAAAAATGCTTTGATCTTCTTCTACCTTAGGTCCTTCATCTGCAAAATGAAGGGGTTGGATTCTGGACAGCAATTTGGAATTATGCCCCAAGGTGATCAAACTGTATATGTTTGTCTAAGCAATACCACTACTTGGTATGTATCCCAAAGAGATCAAAGAAATGAGAAAAGTACTTATTTGTACAAAAACATAGCATCCCTTTTTGTGTTGGCCAAGAACTGGAAATCTAGGGGATGTCTGTCAATTGGTCAATGATTAAACACATTATAACATATATATATGATTGTAAAGGAATATAATTGTGCTATAAGAAATAACAAACAGGATGGTTTCAGAAAAACCTGAAAGACTTATATGAACTGATACAAAGTGAAATGAGCAGAACCAGCAGAACAGTGTACACAGTAACAGCAACATTGTACAAAAATCAATGTGAACAACTTAACTGTTCTCAGAAATACAATGATCTGAGACAATTCCAAAAGATTAATGATGAAAAATGCTATATATCTCCAGACAAAAAACTGGTGATGTTTGGATGCAGATTGAAGCATACTATTTTTCCTTTTTTTGTACTTTTTTAGTATGTTTTCTTTATAACATGACTAATATGGAAGCATATTTTGCATGACTATACATGTAAAAGTTTTATCAAATTGCTTACTGTCTCAGGTGAAAGGAAGAAGACAATTTGGAACCAATTTTTTTTTTTAATGGTCAAAATTGTTTTTGTTTTTTACATGCAGCTAGGGAAAGTTGTTTTTACATGCAGTTGGGAAAAATAAGATTATTTTAAAAATTAAGAAGTTGGACCAAATGACCTCTGAGGTCCCTTTCAGTTCTTAAGCTGTGATTCTGTGATTTCCTTCAGTTAATTCATAGAAAAAAAATTGTGAATTGGTATACTGGTATCATTGCCAAAAGGGTAAATGCCGTAAACTTTCTTTTTAATTTCCATCTGTCTGAGGAGGCTGAAATGGGCCAGTGTACTCTAGAGCCAATTCTGAATTTGTTTCTGTGGCACTTGCAATGAAAATACTAACTCTGAAAATAAAACAATTGGAGAACTGAGTTAATAATGATCTATTAACTTCTCCCCTACCTCATCCCTAGAATAGAATTTTCACTACTTTCAAAGATTTCCAGACTATTTTTTTGGTCTCTCTATTCCTTCCTTCTTTCCCCCTTTCCACAATCCTTCCCACCCTACTTCTTTCTCGTTTGGAGTCATTTCCTTATGTTCCTTGTGTAAGACTTATTAGCAAAATAACAACCCATCTTCACCTTGACCAGTTTTATTTAGCTTTCTCATTTTAAGGTTTTCAGGACATCTGGGAGATACTAAATTGACAGTTCGAGGAGTGCAAAGATGCTGGTTTGCCTGTTTAGGGATCATGATCAAAATATTCTTTCTTTTTTTAAAAAAATTTATTTATTTTTTTATTAAAGCTTTTTATCTGCAAAACTATGTATGGGTAATTCTTCAACATTGACCCTTACAAAGCTTTTCATTACAAATTTTTCCTCCCTAGTCCTTACCCCTCCTCTAGATGACAGGAAGTTACTACATGTTAATTATGTTAAAATACTTGACAAATCAAATATATGTATGCATATTTCCACACTTATTGCTGTGCAAGAAAAATCATGTCTACAAGAAAAAAAAATCTGAGAAAAGAAACACAATGCAAGCAAACATCAATAGAGAGCATGAAAATGTTATGTTATAGTGCACATTTCATATCCCTCTCTCTGGGTGTATATGGCTTTCTTCACTGACCAGTTGGAACTGGTTTGAAGCATTTCATTGTTGAAGAGAGCCACATCCTTCAGAATTGATCATCATATAGTCTTGTTATTGCTGTGTATAATGATCTCCTAGTTCTGTTCATTTCACACAGCATCAGTTCATCCTGCTGGTCATTTCTTACAGAGCAATAATATTCCATAACATTCATATACCATAATTTATTCAGCCATTCTCCAACTGATGGGCATCCATTCAGTTTCCAGTTTCTAGCCACTACAAAAAGGGCTGCCACAAACCTTCTTGCACATGCAAAAGACTCTTCCCAAGCATATGGCACTGGCTTAGAGGTCAAGGACTAGCAGTTCTAGTCCAAACTCCATCACTAATTTGCATATGTAAACTTGGACAAGTCCCTTCTCTCTAGGTCTTATTTTCCTCTTCTGGAAAATGAATAGATTTAGAGTTGAAAGAGACCTTAGTCTAGGGGTTTAGTCTGCAGGTTTTCAACCTATAGCTAATAGTGATAATTCTTGTCCTATCTATATCCTGAGATAATTATGAGAATCATAATTGATAGAGAAAAATATCAAAATAATATGAGACTATTAAATAGTATGTGACATGAGAATTTTGAAATTTTTAAAAAAGAGAGGAAGTCTTATGTGGGGCAAAAATAAAAGGCAACACCTATTATTCCTTGGGAAATGCTTCTGACTATATATATAGCTCAAGTCTCATTCCTGAACTCCAGTCCCACATCACTAAGTGCCTAATGGATATGTCAAACTAGATGTCTAGAAGACATCTCAAAGTTAGCATGTCCAAAATAGAATTCATTATCTTTTCCCCTAAACCTATCCCTCTATTCAACTTCCCTATGTCTGCTCAGAACAATAACAGTTCAATCTTCCAGGTTTGTTGCCTCAGCAATTTCCTCAGCTCCTCCCTTTCTCTTACTCCATCTATTCAATCAGATGCTAAATCTTATTTCTACCTCCAACACATTTTTCACATCTGATCCCTCATCTCTACACACTGACTCACTCAAGCCTCAAGCCTCTTCTTCCCGAATTAGTGCAATAGCATCTCAATTAGTCTCCCTGGCTCAAATCTCTCCATCTTCCACACAGCAGCCAAAATGAGTTTTATGTACAGGTCCTAGCCATGTCACTCTCTTACTCAGTAAACTCTATTGGAACCCATTTTCCTTTAGGATAAAATATAAAATTCTCTTTTTGATTTTTAAAGTCCTTCAAAACTTAGCCATCCTCTAATCTATTTTTTTCTAGTTCCATTATATATTATTTTCCTTTCTGTGGAACAGAACTCTGTGGAACAGCCAAACTATCCTTCTCCCAGTTTCATAAACCTTGTCAACCATGTCTGTGCCTCTTCACTAGCTGTCCCTGGTGCCTGGTCCCCTTCTCTTCTGCCTCATAAAACACCATAACTTCCTCCAAAAGCAGTTTAAATACTACCTTTTATAGAAGCCTTTCATGTAACCTCTGCCAGCCTTCTCTCCTGTCTACATGTATTTATTTCACATTCATTCTATGTATACACAAACATACACATACATACACAACCTTCTGTTGTCTATGTCCAATAGAATGTAAGTTCCTTGAGGAAAAGTTTTGTTTCACCATTGTTTTTTATATCCTCCACATAGTATGCACTTAACTGATTATTGATTAGCAAGTTTATGAGACCTTTTCTTTAATTCCAAAATAAGCTTTAAAAAGGAGAGATAACCTTAATCAGACTGCTTGCCTTCTCAAGTAAGGAGGAGAAGAGGAAGAGAGAACGAACATTTGAAATTCAGAATTTTAAAAAAATGGATGTTGAAAAATTATTTTTACATGTTATTGGGAGGGAGCTTTTTGTTTTTGTTTTTGTTTTTTTAAGTCAGCACTTGATTTTTCTTAACAAAGATTTATTCAGGCATCTGACAAGTTTCAAATTTAGTGACCTAGTGACCCCTTCTGGAAGTCTTGGCACTTGGCACTCAGAATCCACATTCTGAGACAGCTGTGTTGTGATATCAGAAACACTTCTATGGACCATAGATTCATAGATTTAAAGCAGGAAGTCACCTCATTTTACAGATGAGGAAACTCAGGTCCTCTAGGGACTGGCTCCAAAGGTTAGTTTGACTTAGGTCTGAATCTAAATTTTAATCTACCCTGCTCATAAATAAACCACTGGACTGTTTTCTATTGTCCACCAGTTAGTTAATCAATAAGCATTTATTAAGTAACTACTGTGTTCTAAGTACTCTGCAAAGCTTTGAGGATAAAAAGAAAGGTAAACAAAAATTCTGACTCCAAAGGGGCTCTCAGTCCATAGGAGACCGAAGGTGCAAACAATTATGTATAAGCAAACCATATACAAGATGAATTGGAAATATTCATCAGAGGGAAGAAAGGGCAATTAAATGGGATTGGGACACATTTCCTGTGGCAGGTTGGATTTTAGATGAGATTGAAGAAAACTGAGGAAACCAGGAGGTAGAGATGAGAAGGATAGTATTCAGAGCAGAGGGTAGAAGGAGCAGTCAGAGAAAATGCTCATGAGATGGGATATCTTGTTCAAGGAATAGCAAGAAGGATCATGGCACTGGATGGAAAGGTATAAGGATACCTGCTCTAGATTACTATAATAAGCAATTAGTCAATCAGGTAATATTTACTAAGATTTACTAAGTACCTTTGCCTAGTACATATGAAGAATTTAAAGAATTGAAGAAATGGTCTACCTTCCCTCAAGGAATTTCATTATAATTAGGAAGATATCCATCCATTATTCATTCATTCACTAAATGTTTACCAAATAATTGCTAAAAATTAGTATGATATAATAAAAAAAATGAGAGACTTAGAATCAGAACAACTGGATTTGAATCCTGACTATGACACTTAATGACCTTTGGGAAAATCACTTAACCTCCCTAAACCTTTTCCTTACTAACTGGAAGACCTCAAACCCCATCCCTGAGTTGGGAGGATATCTACCCCAAGTACTTGAAGACTTCCCTATGGCAGACAGAAGTGGATAGAAGTGAACAATTTGTTCCAAGAGCCAGCTGAAGCAGATGCTGTGGAGCCCTTAGAGCTTGATCAGACAGCAAAGATGCTAAAGTGTCCCACCACATCCCAGACGATTGCCAGTCATCTTGACTTTTGTCTCACCACTGGACTTTGATAACTCTAGAAGAGAGAATTAGATTTTTGTATAATTCTGCCTCACTTAAATCCAGTCATGCACAGGTCAAGATATTGTCCATTACATGATGTCATTAGTTCTCTTCAAAAAACAAAGGATAAACAATAAAAATGTAATGGGGGTTGTCATTCACTCAAATGTTGTACTAGGTGCCACAGGCTAAGATACAAAGGTGAAATAATATTTTCCTTGACCTAAAGTTATCTATAGCTTAATGGAAGGATAAGGTAAGAAAAGTACACAAAGAACCACAAGAAAAAATGTAAATCCTATACAAGATATAACTTGGTTATATCTGTGAAGCATTGCGCCATTGCTGGATTTGCAAAGGAAATTAGAAAATAGTAAAAAAAAAAAAAAAAAAAAGTAAGTAAGGTAGGAAGCAGAAATATATTTATAGAAAGCTTAGTGTGAGACTCAATGAACCCAGACAATCTATAGAACTGGATTGAAACTGGAAGAAGACAGCAAACATGAGAAATGAAAAAGATCTATCAAGATCTTAGCTAGAGTGATGACCTTGATATTATACATAAAGAAGAAGAAATGGCAATAAAGAAAATAAGGATAAGAAAAACAGATAGAGTAGCCTAAGATTGCATGGAGAAGATCTGTTTGAGGTGATGCTATTTGAGTGGGAATTTTAATGAAGGAAGTGGTTTGAGGGAGGACAATCTAAGTAGATTGGTCATTAAGGTGGCACAAATGGCTAGAGTGCAGGACCTGGAGTCAGGAGGACCCGAATTTAAATTTGATCTCAGACACTTACTTAGATGTGTGATCCTGGACAAGTCACTTAACCCAATTTGCCTCAGTTTCCTTATCTGTAAAATGAACTGGAGAAGGAAATGGCAAATCAATTGAGTATCTTTGCCAAGAAAATCCCAGATAAGATCGTGAAGAATCAGATACACCTGAAAAATAACTGAACAACAACAATCTAAGTAGGAGAAATGATATAATCAAAGATATGGAGAAGTGAGAGCATAAGGCTATTATTTAGGGGGCAGAGAATAGTTGGTTTTATTAGAGCTTGATTGGAATGAAAGATTTGCATATGAATGGAGAATGTAGGTGTTCTGCTACACTGTATTTTCCCTGTCTCTCTGCTTTTTTAATTCTTTAATTTTTTATTATACAGATAGGAGAAGGAAAAGGGATATATTTGGAAATGAGAGTGGTATTAAAAAAAAGATTTCCATAAAAGTTTTAATAAAAGATAATTAGATCCAAACTGTAAGGCTAAAGGGGAGAATTGGAGTCATTTGCATAATAAATTTTATTTACACATTGCCTTGAGGTTTAACCAAGCACTTTCTCTCATTTCTTCACAACAACCCTGTGAAGGGTAACAGGTATTATAATCACCATTTTACAAATGAAGCCAAAGAGTCATAGAGAGGTGATTTACCCAGAATTATATAGCAGATGTGTGGTGGCAAGTCCAAAGCGAGGTCTTTTTGACTCCCCATCCATTATTCTAAAAATTTTCATGGTGAATATGCCCTCACACAAATGAAATCCTAGATCCCAAGGAAGCAACATGGTATAGTAGAAAGAATACTAATTCTGGAGTCACAAGACCTGGGGTCAAATCTCTTCTTCTCATACTTCCTTTGTGAGTTGAGTTGATCACTTTATAATTTCTTGAGTCTAGATTCTCTCTCAGGTCCCTTTCAGTTCTAGAGTTACAGATCCTATGATTCTTTCACACATAGCAGAATTAGTAGAGATATACTTAGGGAAATGGCATTTTAAAAAAAGCATTGGACCAAGAAATACATAGTGGAGAACATTTAAAGTTAGGAAGTGAGATGAGGATGGAGATTCACTGAGAGGATCCCAGTTAAATGTAGTCAGAGTTGAGGAGAACCAACATAACCTTTCTTGATATTCCTCATTGTTAGTCACCTTTCTTCTAATTATCTTGCATTTATTTTTAAATAATTAGGACTGTTATAACAAAACAGGAGTTACCAAAAATCATCTTGACATGCAAAATCAAGCAGTAAAATGAGGTTGAAGGATTGAATATTCAAAACATTTAGTGACACACACAGAAATCTAATGAAAATAATAGCACAGTTTTATATATGTTAAATGGTTAAGAAATACACAATTCCTATAATAGAGGGTGGCAGTGTCCAATTCTGCTCAAGGCTGGCAAAGTTGAGTTGTTAAGGGTAAGTGGGAAGCTTCAAGTGCCCAAACTCTCCCATGGTAAAAGTTGGGGCCTGGTGAGGGAACATCCCGCAGCTACACCTACTGCACTAGAATATTGCACAATAAATACGATCTTGAAAAAGACCTAAAGTTTTCTGATAGAAATGGTCATTGAAAGGGTTGCAGTTTTTATAATGTCATTTTCCCTCTTCTCTCACTGTTGACAAAATCAAGCATAAACACACATAAAATTCGTGTTCAAATTTCCCCTTAACATATTGTATTGGAACTTATTTTTGTTTTCAAAACAATCATTATAGCAGAATGATAGAGTGTAAATTCCTTGAAGGAAGAAATGATTTCTTAAGTCTTCATACACCCACATTCTGATATATCACACATTGTCTAATTGTTGATCTAAATGTCAACTGATAATGAGACCTTAAGAGAAGGGGTTTCGGGAGCAACCTGAACATAGCATTGAATCTGGATAAATCATGTCTAATGTTCCAGGGTCATTAATGGTAAATGAATACTGAGAAAAAAAAACATGGTGGTTAAAAAAATCATTAGTAACACTCAAAAGGAAGATTTGTATAGAATGGCAAAGGTAAAAACTGATAGAGAATTCCTGTTCAAGGGGCAGAAAGGGCTGTGATGAAGAACCTAAATCTCCCTTAGAATAGAGAAATGTTACCTTTTATTCAGACTGTAAGAAAAGTGAAGAGCATGAGTTGAGGTATGGAAAAAGGAAGTTAAGGAAACAGTCTCACCAAGCATGATGTAAAACTCTTCTAGGAAGAGCTTGAATGGAAGAAGAGACAGAAGCTTTAGGAGACTGAAGGTGAGTAGTATTCTAAGGAATGACCAAGAGGGCAAAAAAAAATTGCTGCATCACAATAAAGGGTCAGTTGACATTAAGTAGCATTCATTTGTAGCATGTTCATCATGGAGAAATTTCAGTGATGGATTGAGAGTCAAAAAGACCTGGCTTTGGACTTGCCACATACACCTACTCTATAATTCTGAGCAAATTTATTTTTCCAGAAATAATGGCATCCAGAAAAAGGAACAGAGAAAGGAGTCAATTGTAACTGCAAGGATGGCAAGGGACAGTTTTCCTGTTCTGGAAATTGGAACATCTTAATGTAAATTAAAAGGTTAACAAATAGAAGTCCTCAATGTTAGTGAGGGGGGGTGGGGTGGCAGCAGGCCAGTTTGGAGGGGGTGAGATGGGAGGAAGGTTAAACTGTGGTTAGAGGCAGGAAGCAACAAGTATGAGATTTCAAAGTAAAGTGCTAAGAGATGATAAAGTCCAGCATGTGGCAATATTGATCAGTGGCTGATAAGAAATAGAGATATAGGTCAGTGGAGCTGATGAAGACAAGTCGTTATGAAATCAGCTTTTCAGGCCGAGCATCAACATGATTGTTAAAGCTACTTCCTACAGGTTTGACTTTGGGCAAGACATTTAACCTCCCTGGGCCTCAGTTTCTAAATTTGTAAAATGGAGAGATTGAATAAGAACCTCTGAGTTCCTTTCCAGCTCCAGATATATGAGTCTAGGTACAGACAAGTCTTGGAGTCAGCTAGGTTGCTTTGTGGATAGGGCCTCAGACATTTACTAGCTATGTGATGGTGGGCAAGTTACTTAACTTCTGTCTGCCTTAATCTTACTGAAAAAGGATATGGCAAACCAATTCAGTATCTTTGCCAAAAAAAAAAATCGCCAGTGAAAACATTGGCATTTATTTCACAAAGAATTAGACACAACTGAACAGCAACATCTTAGTCACCTGGACCTCAATGGCTGGACAAAATGACCTGTGAGGGCCTTTCTAGCTCCAGATCTGTAAGCCTCTCCGAGGCTTCCTACCTACTTATTATACTCAGTTCTTTTTTGTCTCAGTATGAATAAAACATAATTAGTAAAATAAGCCTGCGTTTAGGAAAAAATATCAGTACAACAGGGAAATAATTACCTCTCCTTGGAACTATCCATGTCATTATTCATCTTCATAGCACAGATAATCGAGAGTAATTGGTATCTCTGTCTCAGAATCATTCTAGAGGCTCCCCAAAGAAAACAATGACTAAGTTTAAAGTAGATCAGAGAGACTAATTCTTGGATTACAAAAAGTGTTGGGCCATAGCCCCAAAACCCACAAGCCATTCTGTAAACCATAGGCATCTGTCTTGAAAAACTGCAGGTGCAGCAGAGATATCACCTGACTTTTCAGCATTCCTGGGAGGTCAGTCATGGCAAATATTAATATCATCCTTATTTTCCAATTTGAGAAATAGTCACAAAGAAACCAAAAATGACTTTCCCCAAATCAAATAGCAAGTTGTTGACAGAACCAGGACCATGAAGATTGGCTCCTTGAAAAAAAATCAATCCTGCCAAGTTCTCTATGAGGCATCATCTGCTTTTTAGTCAAAGTCTAAGAAAAATTAAACTTAAAGAAATGAATAGAACCATAATTAAGGGACCTGGCAAGGAAACTCAACTCCCTGAGAGAACAGCTTGTGCCTCTTTTTTTTCTTATACTTCTAGAGCAGTTGTATGATTTTTCCCCTTCCTTTTGCCCAAAACTGTGTTGCTTTAAAATCAAAACTTCACGAAAAGAAAACTAAAGTTGTTCTGAATATGCAGAAAAACATTCTAGAATCAAAGGACCTAAAACTAAAAGAAACCTCAAAGATCATCTAGTCTAGAGTCTTTTGTCATTTTGTATGTCACTGACCCTTTTAGCAGTTTATAAATAGTTTATAAATGGATAGATCACTTATCAGAAGACCATTTTTTAACTATATAAAATGAGGTTATTAAAAATGTGGTTTTTTTTTTAATTCACAAGTTCAAAGTTAAAAACTTAACTATCTAGTTCCTTCCTTTTAAAGATGAAAAAATGGAAATCTAGGGAAATAAAGTTAGTTGCCCAAATCTAACTATTGGTCTTATGGATTCTTAGGTTTTTCTTTAAAGTCTATTGATTCCCAATTCTCCATCTCTTCTCCAATACTAATGGATGTTGTGTAAGTATGAGAGACTACATAAGTGAGCCCTGGATTTGAATTAAGAACCAGAGACTAAGACCCAGTGCTGCTTATTACCATATGACTCTGGGCAAACTTGAACCTTCTTGGGTTTTGAGGCATCTTAGAACTTTCCAGCCTTTTTATTTACCCTGCAGCTAAGATTTCTCTTATGTGTCCTTTCCCCCAAAAGAGTTTGAGCTCCTTCATCAGGAATTTTCTCCTTATATTCCCCAGAACTTGATATAGCACTTGTTACACATCAAGCATTTAATAAATAATTTTTTCATTCATTCATTGGGACTTAGTTTTTTTATCTGTAAATTGAAGAAATTAAACGAAATCTCTAAGGTCCTTTACAGCTCTAAATTTTATGATATCATGACTCATTGACATTATTCCAAGTCCATTTCCTAAGGGGTGGTCAGTTCCTTAGCATGGAAGAGCATCATGTGAGTAAGGATGGGAATGGAGAAGAGTAAAGGGAGAAGCTACATGGAGGAATGAGAAGAGTATTTTTGACCAGTAATTAAGATGGGTGAAAGAGAATTAGTTTATGAATGAGTATGGTATTATAAAGGGCAGCTGGATGGCACCATCATGCACAGAATGCCAGGTCTGGAGTCAAGAAGACTCATCTTCCTGGGTTCAAATCTGGCTCCAGACACTTACTGGCTGTGTGACCCTGGTTAAGTCACTTACTTCGGTTTGCCTCTGTTTCCTCATCTGTAAAATGATCTGGAGAAGGAAATGGTGAACCCCTCCAATATCTTTGCTAAGATAAATCCAAATAGTGTCAGGAAAAGTTGTACATGACTAAACAACAAGAAAACGGCTTACAAACTCTAAGGGGCTGAATAAACAGAGTAAGAAAAAGACCAAAATAAGGATTGTTTTATAAAAGAGAACTTATGGTGACTTAAAAACACATCTGCAAATAAGCTAGATAGGCTTAAAGGCTAGTATCTTCAAACAACAATAATAGTAACTAATTCTATTAATTATTATATATTAATGTTATTAATATTAACTAAAGTTAATAGCACTTTAAGATTTGCACAGCACTCTATCATTTTGGTCGATGATCTCAATAACCCTGGGAACTAGACACTAATATGATCCCCATTTTACAGATAAACTGTAACTGAGATGAAAGGTTAGTTGACTTGCTCAAGATCATATAACTAGTAAGTGTCTAAGGAAGGATCTGAACTCTCATCTTCTGACTTCAAGCCCCTATTTTATCCACCTGATTCCTGATCAGGTGGATTACCTACCTGATTCATAGTCCCAGTTAAACCTTACATGTCCAGGGTCTAAATTGGGGTCTAAGTCAGGGTCTGATCAGTCCACTCAAATCTGAAGACTCAAAATTTTGGAGTTTTTTGTTAACTCAGAAAACATTTCAGCATCCAAAAGGAGTCAATGCAGTCCAGAAAGAAAAACAGATTAAAAACTTCTAGAGAGAGTTAAAAAAAAAACAACAACAAAAAAAAAAAAAAAACAGTCAACAAGGAAGTTCACAGAGTTCTCAGAAGTTCCCCTGCAAAGGCCTAAAAAATTAATTTTATACTATTTGCCCAAAGGGCTCACACATGGGTCTCATTAGTTCATCTAGGGGCAAAGTAACCACTTCTACTCTAGGTTTGCACAGCTTCCTTGCTCTCAGCACTCCTACTGTGGGAATATGAGTGTGTGTAGGGGGGTATTAACTCATACCCCGCCATCCACCCAATTCAACCAGTATCCAAGCTCATAACATACTCTTGGGTTGAGGAGGTCAGTCAAGAGAGAGGAGAGCAAAGACCAAAGGGACAAGCAGAGATAAAGGTTTATTTGTTCAAGAAAAGCAAAAGAACCTGTAGACACAGGTGTCAATGATATGAATTAAAAAACAAGAGGCTTGCAAAAGTTGGGTGAGAGCAGGAAACTTAGGGTTCAGGGTTAGACACATTCCCAAGGCACCAGAGAGAGATCTTCTTCTCCCCCTGCCCCCCAAAACATATACACAAATGCTAGTAACAGGAATGCTGCTCAACTACTCGCTGTGGTCCCAGACCTGACATCAATCAATCCCAGTGTGGACAAAGGCTGTATGTTAGTGTGTTCATAGCAACGACTACAACTGTCCCTTCTCCCAGACCACCTTCTAGCAATAAACTGATTTTATTTTTAACCCTAACAACTCAAACAACTTTTATATCATGAAATGCATGGGGTCCAAAAAAAAAAGTCTGGGATTCTTGCTTTTTTTTTTAATTTACAAATATTCTCTGTTTAATTTTTCTCTTAGGTTCTTAGGAACCATAGTTCTAGAGACTAAAGGGTCCTTAGAGATAATCTAGTCCAATCTTCTCATTTTACAGATAAGGAAACTGAGGTTCAGAGGCATTAAATAATTTGCCCAAAGTACACAAGTAGTAAATATTAGAAAGTGCTGGACCTGGAATCAGGAAGAACTGAGTTCAAATTCTTCAGGACACTTAACCAGTTGTGTGAACTGAGCAAGTCACTTAAGCTTTCTCAACTTCAATGAACTGATCTATATAATAGGAATGATAATACTACCTATAAGGGTTGATGTAAGAATAAAATGAGCTATTATTTTTTTAATTTAATTTTATTTGCAAAACATATGTATGGGTAATTCTTCAACATTAACCCTTACAAAGCTTTCTGTTACAAATTTTTCCCCCCAACTCCCCACCCCTCCCCTAGATGGCAGGATATCCACTACATGTTAATTATGTTAAAATACTTGACAAATCGAATATATGTATACATATTTCCACACTTATCATTGTTGTGCAAGAAATATCATATCTACACAGAAGACATATCAGATAAAGGAAACACAATGTAAGCAAACATCATTCAAGGAGTAGGAGAATGTTATGTTGTGGTCCACATTTCACATCCCTCTCTCTGGGTGTATATGGCTTTCTTCACTGAACAATTGGAAGTGGTTTGAAACATTTCATTGTTGAAGGGAGCCATGTCCATCAGAATTGATCGTCATATAGTATTGTTGTTGCCGTGTATAATGATCTCCTGGTTCTGCTCATTTCACTCAGCATCAGTTCATGCAAGTCTCTCCAGGCCTCTTTGAAATCGTCCTGCTGGTCGTTTCTTACAGAACAATAATATTCCATAACATTCATATACCATAATTTATTCAGCGACTCTCCAATTGAAGGGCATCTATTCAGTTTCCAGTTTCTAGCTACTACAAAAAGGGCTGCCACAAACATTCTTGCACATGTGGGGCCCTTTCCTTCCTTTATGATTTCTTTTGGATATAAGCCCAATAGAAATGCTGCTGGGTCAAAGAGTATGCACAGTTTGATAACTTTTTGAGCATAGCTCCAAATTGCTCTCCAGAATGGTTGGATCCATTCACAGGTCCACCAACAATGCATCAGTGTCCCAATTTTCCCACATCCCTCCAACATTCATCATTAATTTTTCCTGTCATTTTAGCTAATCTGACAGGTGTGTAGTGGTAGTGTCTTGATTTGCATTTGCATTTCTCTGATCAATAGTGATTTGGAGCATCTTTTCATATGACTACAAATAGTTTTAATTTCATCCTCTGAAAATTGTCTGTTCATATCCTTTGACCATTTATCGATTGGAGAATGGCTTGAATTCTTATAAATATGAGACAATTCTCTATATATTTTAGAGATGAGACATTTGTCAGAACCATTAAATGTAAAGATGATTTCCCAATTTATTGCTTCCCTCCTAATCTTGACTGCATTGGTTTTGTTTGTACAAAAACTTTTTAACTTAACATAATCAAAATTATCTATCTGGTTTTCAATTAAGAGTTCCAGTTCTTCTTTGGACATAAATTTATTCCATCTCCATAGGTCTGAGAGGTAAACTATATTACATTCCTCTAATTTACTTATAGTATCACTCTTTATATCCAGGTCATGAACCCATTTAGATCTTATCTTGGTATGTGGTGTTAGATGTAGGGCAAGCCCTAATTTCTTCCACACTAGTTTCCAATTTTCCCAGCAGTTTTTGTCAAATAGTGAGTACTTATCCCAGAAGCTGGGGTCTTTGGGTTTATCAAACACTAAATTGCTATAGTTATTGCCTAGTTTGTCTTGTGATTCTATCCTGTGCCACTGATCGACTACTCTATTTCTTAGCCAGTACCAAATGATTTTGATGACCGCTGCTTTGTAATATAGTTTTAGATCTGGTACAGCAAGTCCACCATCATCAGCCTTTTTTTTCATTAATTCTCTTGAAACTCTTGACCTTTTGTTCTTCCAAATGAATTTTGCTACTATTTTTTCTAGATCTCTAAAATAATTTCTTGGGAGTTTGATTGGTATGGCACTAAATAAGTAAGTTAGTTTGGGTAGTATTGTCATTTTTATTATATTCGCTCGGCCTACCCATTAGCATTTTAATTTTTTCCAATTGACTAGGTCTGATTTTATTTGTGTGGAAAGTGTTTTGTAGTTTAGTTCATATAGTTCCTGACTTTCCCTTGGCAGATAAATTCCTAAATGTTTTATACTATCAACAGTTATTTTGAACGGAATTTCTTTTTGTATCTCTTCCTGCTGAACTTTATTGGTAATATATAAAAATGCTGGTGATTTATGTGGATTTATTTTGTATCCTGCAACTTTGCTAAAGTTGTGAATTGTTTCTAGTAGTTTTTTAGTTGAGTCTTTAGGGTTCTCCAAGTATATCATCATGTCATCTGCAAAGAGTGATAATTTGGTTTCCTCATTACCTACTCTAATTCCTTTAATCTCTTTTTCTTCTCTTACTGCCAAAGCTAACATTTCTAAGACAATATTAAATAGTAATGGTGACAGTGGGCAGCCTTGTTTCACTCCTGATCTTATTGGGAATGGTTCTAATTTGACTCCATTACATATGATGAAAATGAGCTATTATTTATAAAGCATTTCCAAATCTTCTTTTAATTTTTTTAGCATTTTCAAATCTTAAAATGCTAGTTATTATCGTTATTGTTATTATTAATCATTTCAATGGCATAATACCAGCATATCTCTCAACCTCTTCCAAAGGCATCATCCACACAAATTCAACCAACAATATGTCAACAAAGAAGCATTAAATAAATAGCTGAATCATAAGGATATGTTTACAGGAACAGAAGGATTTATGATAGCAATTAAAGACAAAAGAATTTATATAAGGAATTAAGAGAAAGGATGTAATCTGTCTTTTAGGAATTTGGACTTATTGAGTGATTGAGATTATGTTAGAAAACTGTATAATATATCACTGAAAACTGCAAAAATTTAGCATCTACCTACCAAATACCTAGAAAGATCTAATCAGGTACCCAGAATTACACAGCAAAAACTCACAGTCCTTTATAAACAAACAGCTGACATTCCCCAAAACCACAAGTACAGACTCAAAATATCCATGAGCAGTTCCTAAACTATGGTCTGGGGAACCCTTGGGATCCCCAGGAGGCAATTAAGGGGAGCAACCTTCAAGATCAAAACTATTTTCATAATTCTAAGATGTCTTGATTTCTAATATGATAAATATGGATAGATATAACCCACACAAACACTTTTTGGAAGGGGTGGGCTTAATAATTTTTAAGAATGTAAAAGGCTCCTGAGATATTGAGAACTGTATTGGAAATGGGGCATTATCACCAACAAAACTGGTGCTGTAGTCAGCTGAACATGAACACCTGAACATGGCAAGGCCCTATATAAACTCGAGAACAAAATTTGTTGTTTATAATTAAATATTCATGACTTCCAAACAACATGGAATAAAAACATTCTCAGAAAATAGAGACCAATAATTCAAGAAGATTCCAATAGACCTGTGATGGAAAGAACCATTTGCATTCAGAGAGAGAACTATGGAGACTAAATGTGGATCAAAGGATAGTATTTTCACCTTTATTGTTATTTCCTTGTTTTTTTTTCCTTTCTCATCTTTTTTTTTTCCTTTTTGATCTAATTTTTCTTGCACAGCATGACGAATATGGAAATATGTTTAAAATTAACCTTTTTTGGGAAGAAGGGAGAGGAGAAGGGGGAAGAGAGGGAGAAAAAAATTTGGAACACAATTTTTTTTATTAAAGCTTTTTATTTGCAAAACATATGCATGGATAATTTTTCAACATTGACCCTTGCAAAGCTTTCTGTTACAAATTTTTCCCTTGGAACACAAAATTTTGCATGTATTTGGAAAAATAAAATACCATTTAAAAACAGGGAGAGAGAGCAGAGCCAAGATGGTGAAGACAGGAATTTGCCCAACTTCTCCCCAAAACTGCTCCAAATTCTTTTAAATAATGATTCTAAACAAATTTTAGAGCATCAGAACACCCAAAAAGATGAAATAGAACATTTTCCAGCTGAAGGCAACTTAGAAATTCAGTAGAAAAGGTCTGTGATAATAGGGTGGAAGTCAAGCATGAAGTCCTAGTGGGAGTACCAGCACAGCCTTGGACCCAGCCCTAGCCCCAGCCCTGGCCTAAGCCAGACTTCTGAATCAACAGCAATACTGGTGGCTTCCAGACCTCTCAGCCCATAGATGCCAAAGAGGACCCAGAAGGTCAGCAGAAAAAGTCTGTGGAAACAGGGTGGCAGCCCAGCACAGCCCCAGTCCCGGGCTGGACCCCAGCCTCTGCTGAAGGTCTCTGGACCTCTCAGTCCAGGGACAGTAGGGAGGATTCCGAAGGTCAGCAGAAAGGGTCTGTGGCAATGGGGTGGAAGTCTGGTGTTCAGTCCCAGTGCAGCCCCTGTGGTGGAACCCCAGCCCAGGCCAGCACACTAGATCTAACATCTACAGTGGGGCAGGGACACATCTAACAGCTCCACACCAGAAAAGAGTGCTTGTGGTCAGATTCCTAGAAGGATTTCTGAAAAAACCAAAACCCCTTTAAGCTTGGGACATTGCACCCTCCACCCTGGAAACAGAACCCAACAGTAACAAAGATTTAAAAGGAGAATGATAGTATAGGAAAATGAGAAGAAAACAAAAAAGTTTCTGACCATTGAAAATTATTATAGTGACAAGAAAGATCAAAACACACACTCAGAAGATGATAATAAAGTCAAAGCTCCTACATCCAAAGCCTCTAAGAAAAATAAGAATTGGGCTCAGGCCACAGAAGAGCTCAAAAGGGACTTGAAATTCAAGTAAGAGAGATAGAGGAAAAATTAGGGAAAAAATTGAGAAAGGTGCAAAAAGAAGTTCAAAAAGTTAATGAGAAAAAAAAATGCCTTAAAAAGCAAAATTGGCCAATTGGGAAAGGAGGTACAAAAGCTCATTGAGGAAAATAATTACTTAAAAATATAGAATTGAACAAATGAAAGCTAATGATTTTATGAGAAATCAGGATACAATGAAGAAAAACCCAAAAAATGAAAAAATGGGGGGGGGGGGGTATAATTCATCATTGAAAAACATTATTTATTAAAAAGAGACCCGGGAGAGAAAATTTAAAATTTTTGTGTGTCCCTAAGATTTTAATAAAAAAAAAAAAAAAAAAAAAAAGACCCTGGACATTATCTTTCAAGAAATTATCAAGGAGACTTGTCATTATATTCTAGAACCAGAGGAGAAAATAGAAATTAAAAGAATCCAGCAATCACCTCCTGAAAAAGTTCCCAAAATGAAAACTCCCAGGAATAAAATGCCAAATTCTGGAGCTCCCAGGTCAAGGAGAAAATATTGCAAACATTCAAAAAGAAACAATTCAAGTATGGTGGAGCCACAGTCAAAACAACACAAGATTTAGTAGTTTCTATATTAAAAGACCAGGGGGGGTGTAATATGATATTTCAGAGAGAAATGGAGCCAGGATATACCCAGGAAAACTGAGCATAATCCTTTAGAGGAAAAGGTGATCATTTAATGAAACAGGATTTTCAAGCTTTCATAATAAAAACATCAGAGCTGAATGGAAAATTTGGTTTTCAAATCCAAGACTCTGGGGAAGCATAAGGAAGTAATCAGGGAAGTGATATCAAAAGGGACTTAATAAGGTTTATCTGTTCACATTCCTACATGGAAATATTGTACTTGTAACTCATTAGAACCTTCTCATTATTCTGACAGTTAGAAGGAATATATATAGGCAGAGGGCACAGATGTAAGTTGAATATGAAGGGATAACATCTTTTTTAAAAAAGTGATGAAATTAAGGGGTGAAAGAGGAATGAACTGGGAGAAAGGGAAAGGGAATAATAGAATGATGCAAATTATCTGTCATAAAAAAGAAGCAAGAAAAAGCTTTTACAGCGGAGGGAAAGAAGGGAAGAAGAAGGTGAATGAGTGAACCTTACTTATTCTCATCAGAATTTGCTCAAATAGGAAATAACATACATATTCAATAAGGATATAGAAATCTATATTACCCTGCAGGAAAATAGGAGGGGAATAGAATATGTGAAGGGGGGAAGGGTGATAAAAGATAAAAGAATATTAGAGGAAGGAGTGGTCAGTAGCAAAACACTTTTGAGGAGAGACAGAATGAAAGGAGAGAGAGAATAAATGGGGAAAATACAATTAGCAATAGTAAGTGTAAAAAAAAATTTTTCAAAGCAAGTTTCTCTGATAAGAACTCATTTCTCGAACAGAGGGAACTGAGTCAAATTTTTAAAAGATAAGAAACTAGCCCCAGTTGATAAATGATCAAAGGATATGATCTGTGCCCAAAGGATTGTAAATTCATGCATATCCTTTGACCTAATAACACTACTACTAACCATGAATACCAAAAGAGAATTGGGGGGGGAGGGGAGAAAGCAGGGAGAAGGGGAGGAAAATAACCTACATATAGAAAAAAGATTCATAACAACTCTCTTCTCAGGACAAAAATTGGAAATTGAAGGGATGCCCATCAATTAGGGAATGGCTCAATAAACTGTGGTATGTGTTTGTGACGTAATATTGTCATTCTCTGGGAAATGATGAGCAGGATACTCTGGGGTGGGGGGGGTGGGGGAACTTGGAAAGTCCTCCAGGAACAAAGTAAAATGTACTGTATACAAAGTAATAGCACTCTGAGGTACCACTACACACCTGTCAGATTGGCTAAAATGATAGGAAATGATAATGACAAATGTTGGTGGGGATGTGGGAAAATTGGGACACTGATACATTGTTGGTGGAACTGTGAATGGATCCAACCATTCTGGAGAGCAATCTGGAACTATGCTCAAAAAGTTATCAAACTGTATATATCCTTTGACCCAGCAGTGTTTCTATTGGGCCTATATCCCAAAGAGATCTACATGTGCAAGAATGTTTGTGGCAGCCCTTTTTGTAGTGGCAAGAAACTGGAAATTGAATGCATGCCTATTAATGGGAGAATAGCTGAATAAATTATGGTATATGAATGTCATGGAATATTATTGCTCTGTAAGAAACGACCAGCAGAACGATTTCAGAGAGACCTGGAGAGACTTGCATGAACTGATGCTGAGTGAGATGAGCAGAACCAGGAGATCGTTGTACACGGCAACAACAGTACTATATGAGGATCAATTCTGATGGACATGGCTGTCTTCAAAATGAAATGTTTCAAACCAGTTCCAATTGTTCAGTGAAGAAATCCATATACACCCAGAGAGAGGGATATAAAATGTGGTCCACAACATAACATTTTCATGCTTTCTATTGATGTTTGCTTGCATTATGTTTCTCTTCTCAGATTTTTTTTTCTTGTAGATCTGACTTTTCTTGCACAGCAAGATAATTGCAAAAATATGTATATACATATTTGATTTGTCAAGTATTTTAACATAATTAACATGTATTGGATCTCCTGTCATCTAGGGGAGGGGTGGGAACTAGGGGGGAAAAATTGTAACAGAAAGCTTTGTAAGGGTCAGTGTTGAAGAATTACCTATACATATGTTTTGCAAATAAAAAGTTTTAATAAAAAAAACAAAGAAAAACAAAACAAAACCAAAAAACCCAAAGTAATAGCAATATTCTGGCATGACCAGTTGAAAATGATTTTGCTATTCTCAGTAGTACAATCATCCACGACTACTTTGAAGGACATTTGATGAAAAATCTTATCTATATCCAGAGAAGGAACTGGTTATGTCTGAATATAGACTGAAACATTCTCTCTCTCTCTCTCTCTCTCTCTCTCTCTCTCTCTCTCTCTCTCTTTTTCTCTCTCTCTCTCTCTCTCTCTCTCTCTCTCTTTTTAACTTTATTTTTCTTGAGGTTTTTGCTTTCATTAAGGTGGGAGATCTTTGTTTTCTTTCACGACTTATATGGAAATGCTTTACATAATTTCACATGTGGTTTCTTAATTGTGAATAAGGATAAGGGAGAGAACTTAGAACTCAAAAATCTTAAAAAACAAATGTAAAAAAAATGAAAGAGATAGAGAGATAAACCAAAGGAAATCAAAATATTATGGGAACAAGATGAGACTTGATAGATATGTAATTTTGTTTTGGTTCGTTTGCTTATTTTTCAGTCATGTTCAACTCTTTGTGACCCCTGTTTGGCAAAGATACTAGAGTGTCCTGACATTTCCTTTTTCAGCTCATTTTACATATGGGGAAACTGAGATAGACAGGAACTAAGTGACCTGCCAAGCATCACACAGCTAGTAAATATCTCAGGCCACATTTGAACTCAGATCTTCCTGATTCTAAGCCCAGTGCTGTATCTATTGTGCTATTTAACTGTCAGTTAATGGTACATCTATATGTATGTGTGTGTGTTTGTGTGTCTAAGTATATATGTGTGCATACACACACATATACATATATTATATATAATTCTAAGGGGTTTTTTTGATCTTAGAGTTGGTCTGAAGATTCATTCCATGATCCTACAGAAGATGAGCTTAGATTCTAGCATTTGATTCTATTATAAAGAGCAATTATTTTATCCTCAGTCTAAAAAACTGAACAATAAAATGAACAATAGTAGGATAGCAATTGAGGACAATTTCTATTTAAACTTCATCAAATAGAGGAGCAAAATGATAATAAACAGCTGGATGATATGTAGATAAAGAGCTTAACTTGAGAGAAGATATAAGTTCAAGGTTTACTTCTGATACTTACTAGTCACATGATCCTGGATAAATCGTCTTGCTTCTGCCTCAGTTTCTCCATCTGAAAATAGGGATAATAAAAGTACCTACTTCCCAGAATAAAATGTGAGGATAAAATTAAATTATATATGCAAAGTGCTTTACAAACTTTAAATTACTATAAAAGTGCTCATATTATTATTGATGATAATAATAATGATGATGATGAAAATGATGATAACAATAAACATAGTGTGAAGGGAAAGGCATCAGTAAAATAAGGAATGCCAGTCACGATGATGGAGAGTGAGAAGTATGGGTGTTCTGAACCTGCAATGTTAGCTATGAAGACAAAGCAACATTGAAACGTTGACTAATTGAATTCTGGAGATGCTACTGATGGGGTTTCCCCCCGGCTAATGTGATGAATTTGGTCTTAGGACTCTAAGAAATAGGTTGCTTGACATATAGCTAATGGCTGGCTCTGCTCAAAACCATTGTATCAGCTTGACAAGAAAACCACAAAGTGAGTCGTGTTTCTGTCTGTTCCAGACCCACAAATCCCAATAGCATTCCTGCTGGAAATGATTCAGTACAAATGGCACTGACCATTAAAGTGAATTAACCACAAGTTAGCATGAGATAGATAAAGATACAAATTCCAGGGCTGAATCACAACAAAAAAATGGAAATATGTAACCATGTAGAGGGCAAGAATTCCTACAGTTTTTTGTCACTGATACCCTTAATTCCAGGTCATATAATAATGAATTGCTAGCCAGTACGGATTATAGGGGAAAAAAAATTACTTGATTCCTAGACTTAGATTAAACTCATTAAGAGATGAAAAATTACTGAAATCTGAAGGAAAAGTTAAGACCGTGAGATTACTGAAAAACTTAATAAGAGATCCAAGAAATTATATATAGTAATGAAATGGATGACAAAAATAGCATGGATTTCTCAAATGATTTTGAAAAGGGGATGAGCAAACTTAGACTGGAATTTCTAAAAGACTTTTTTTTTCCAAGTTTGACATAATAAATACAATTAGTAGACAATTTACACCAAAGGGGCATCATTTTTTAAAAGCTAGCTATTTGCTGAAACTATCATGGATGACTATATTCTCTTACAGTTTTTAACAGAAAATACAAAAACATTTAAGGATCTCCACACAGTTGCCATGCTAAGAGCAAGGTATAGTGGATAGAGCACCAAATCTGCAGTCAGGACAACCTAAGTTCAAATCCAACCTCAGATAGTTGTGACCCTGGGCAAGTCACCTAACCCTGGTTGACTCAGTTTCCTCATCTGGAAAATGAGCTTAAAGAAGAAAATGGCAAACCACTCCAATATCTTTACCAAGAAAACCCCAAATAGAGTCAGAAAGCGCTGGACACAACTAAAATGACTGAACAACAACAAATAATATAAAACAATTTTTGCTGATGCTTCCTAGGAGTACCTTTAAGGAAGGGAATTAAGTAATACCATGGCAGAAGTGACTTGAGAAAGTCATTGAAGAAGAAAGATCTTAGAAGATAACATCAATATCCAGTTGAAAAACACAGTAGAACACTTGAATACCATATTGCCCAGTTAAAGTCAACAAAATTGAAAAATGTGGAAGGGAATCTGGAAAATAAAAACATATCAGAAATTAAGAATAATTTTGATTAGCAAATGAAAGTAAAAGTTAAAAGGTTAAGATGATATAAGAAGCCAAAACAAAGATCAAAATAAAAAATTCAAGATTCATGGGGGAAAAAGTCTCTGTATAAAGGATTATAAAGTAAAGAAATCAAATATGAGAGAAAACTTGAAGATGAAGAATGTGGAAAATTTCCCCCCAAACAATAACAAAGGTTATTTAAAAATATATGTCATTTGATTTGTTGAATGTAATTGAAAGGGATTTGCCTCCAAAAGGAGTCTGTGAATTGGCTCAGATCCAAGAATTGGAATCAAAAGGTTCTCTATGGCTGACATCCACATGAACCCAGACAACAAAATATGAACAAAGCTGCATTGAACAAATGGCTGAGTTGTGAGAATTTGTTTGTGGAAATGGAGGGATTTGTGAAAGCAATTCAGAATCATATCAGTGTCACCAGAACTTGGGGACAGGTTATCCTTAAGAAGTCTGAACTTAGGGATCAATGTAAATTATACAAGGAAATGGAAGGAACTATGCAACATATCATTGCAGACTGAAAACATTTCCAGCACCTACTGAAAGCAAAGCATGACCTGGTGGCTAAAAATGCTCTCTTTTATGAAGTAACAGATGACAATAATGATAACAATAGCTAGTTTGCAAATAATTTAAGTTTTGCAAAGTGCTTTACAAATATCTCATTTTATCCTAAACAATCTCATGAAATGACTATTATAATTAAACCCATTGTACAGATGAGGAAATTGACTGTAAAAGAGGTTAAATTACTCTGCCCAGGGACATTTAACTAGTAAGTGTTTGAGGCAATTAGACCAATTTTGAAAGCCAATCTTCCTCCAAGTTTAGCAAACTAATTGTATCACTTCACTGCCTCATACTATAAAAGTATACCTCAAAATTTGCTGGAAAATTTAGGTAATAAACTATACTGAAACTCAGCCATTACCATATATTGAACTGTTGTTCCAAAAAAACCTGAACATTACATTGATTCTTTAAAATTTAAGAACATTGAATAGATATTGTCCTACCAAATACTCATAATCCAAGCTACATGGAACACAAAGCTATTAAAATGTAGAATCTAGCAAAAAAAAAAAAAAAAGGCTGAACCAAGGATACTTTCAGTGATCCTACACAAGATGAGCCTACTTCCTAATATTTTTATCCAACTATCAAAAAAACAGCTATTTTATCTATTTGTATAATAATTGTTTGCAGAATATTAAATATAATTTTTAAAATATTTAGTGCTTTGTCCCAGGACTATTTCTATCTGAACTCCATTGCAAATGGTGAGAAGAATGAGATAATGATAAGGTTGTATTTATATAGCTCTTTAATTTCTTCAAAGGGCCTTCCATATTGGAGTCAGTTATTAATGCAGGTGCTTGGAGGAAAGACTAACATCTATGCTTTTTTTTTGGGGGGGGGGACTGAGGCAGTTGGGGTTAAGTGACTTGCCCAGGGCACACAGCTAGAAGTGTTAAGTGTCTAAGGCCAGATTTGAATTTGGGTCCTCCTGACTTCAGGGCCATCACTTTATCCACTGCGCCACCTAGCTGCCTCTAACATTTATGCTCTTTGTGTTACATCAGGCCTTAAGAGTGGATGATTTTGATGTCCCTTCCAATTCTAACAAATATATTACCTTATCTATCATTTTCACTGATAGAATGTATAAACTTATTCAAGTGTTTGGATGAATTTCAGGGAGAAATTCTTTTGTTTTTGTTATTATATGCTCAGCATACTACCTAATTCATTGAAGGTATTTAATAAATGCTTGTCTATATATTGAGAGACAATTACAATAACTGCTAACATTTATATAGTATTTATTTTTATTAATTAATTAATTATTTTTAATATATGAAATAAAACATATTTCTATAACATAGTATAATAAAAAAGATGATTGCATATCAAACCACAAATTCACTATATACAACTTGCTATTCATTTTAAATACACAACAAAGTTTTCATGTAAATTTTCTTTCACTCTTTTTTTTCTTGACTTCCCCCGTCATCTCAGAAATGGCTTCCATTAGGCACAAATAGGGATAGATGTAGATATATAGAAATATATACATATGTATGTATATATGTGTATGTATATATATATATACACAACATATAAATTATTCTATACACAATTCTATTTATCAGTTCTTTCTCTGGATGCAAAAAACATCTTCCTTCATATGTCCATTACAATTAAATTGGATATTTGTATTAATCAAAATTACTTATTTGCTCCAAGTCATTCTTTAAACAATATCACTTACTATATACAACGCTTTCTTGGTTCTGCTCATTTTGCTCATCATTATTTTGTACAAGTCTGCCCATGTTTTTCTAAGATAATCTAGCTCATCTTTTCTTGTTGTCCAGTAGTATTTCATCACAATTATATACCACAACTTGTTCAGCCAGTTCCCCAATTGCCAAACATCTTTGCAATTTCCAGTGCTTTCTCACCTCAAAGAGAGCTGCTACAAACATTTTGGAATATATAGTTTTTTTTTTCCTTTTTCCATAATCATCTCTGAAAATCTCTGACACAGGTATGGGCATTTGGGCATGATTCTAGATTGCTGTCCAAATATGTACCAGGTACTATGCTAAGTGCTTTACAATTATCATTTCATTTGGTTCTATCAATAACCCTGGGAGGTTTCATAGATGAGGAAATTGAGGTGGACAGAGATTAAGTGATTTGTTTACAGTTGCACAGCTACTAAATGTCTGAGATCACATTTAAACTCAGATCTTCATAACTCCAGAAAAAAAAAATCTGTAAAAAAAAAAATAATGAAATGTAGAGAGGAGAGACAAAGACAGACAGAGAAAGAAAGAAAGAGACAGAGACAGAAACACAGACAGGCAGATTCAGAGACAGAGAGAGGCAGAGACAGAGAGATAGAGACAAAGAGAGACAGAGAGAGACAAAAACAGAGTTACAGAAACAGCCACAGTGACAAAGAGACAGATTCAGAGGTAGAGAGATAAAAACAGAGATAAACAGAGAGAGATACAGAGATAGAGACAAAAAGACAGAGAGAGACAGAGACAAAAAGAGACAGAGAGAGACAAAAACAGAGATACAGAAACAGTTACAGTGACAGAGATTCAGAGACAGAGAAACAGAGAGAGATACAGAGACAGAGACAAAAAGACATATTCAGAGACAGAAAGACAAAGATAGAGACAGGCGGAGAGAAAGACAGAGGCACACAAATTTAAGGAGTTTGATCCTTGATATATTTGAGATGGAGTATAATATGATGGACAGAGCATTAAATCTGGCATCAGGGGAATGGGTTCAAATCCTATTTCTGATGTTTACTACATATGTGATCTTTGCCTAGCTGGACTTTAGCTTTCTCATCTGTAAAATGAAAGGGTTTAGACTAATTTGCCTCTGAGATCCCTTTTAGTTTCCAACCCTAGGATAAAACACAATAAGAGAAGTACAAAATGCTCCAAGGTATCAGAAGGAGGAAAGCCCATCTCCTTAGGTAGATCTGAGAGAAGGTTTCCTAAAAGAGATGGCAGATATTTGAGCTGAGTTCAGTGCATGGGCATTCCAAGCAGATGAAATAACAAACAAAGGCAAGAAAGTAGAAAGGCAACAGGGTATTTTTTGGATTAAAGGAAATAGTAAAGACTACAGTGGACTACAGTGTGAGAGTAGGAGAATAGCTGAAGAAAGGGCTAGATTGGAACCAGATTGGTAAGGGCCTTGGATGTCAATCTGGGATAAATGGACTTTATTCAGTTGGAAATAGTGACTTTTTTAAAAAAGCAGAGAAGTGATATGATTAGATCTGGTTCATAAAAATAATAATCTGGCATAATTTCCAGGGGTGTGTGGGGAAGGGGTGAAGGAAAGAAGTTGAAAGATATTTAGGGATTTATTGCAATAATCTATGCAAAAATAACCAGGCCTGCACTAAGATAGCTGCTGCCAAAATGTAATTGAACTGAATTATTATATTTTGTCTTCCTTAATAGTATTTTCATTGTGACAGGTCACCACAAGGGGGCACCAACAGTCAAGTTAATTAATAAAAGAAGCTAGTACTTTTTAGAATCCTTTATGGGAGAACTAAACGCAATCTATGACTTTCCTATTTATAAACCTCACCATACTACTGAATCAGCATATAAGCTCGTCTTTGGTCTGAAGAGGATGCTTGGATTCTATTCAACAAACACTGGCTACCTTCTACAGGAAAGGCTCAGTATCTACCCAGACAAAGGAAACAGGCCCTACTCTCAAGGAGCTTCCATCCTACCAGAGGAGGATAGATCCCAACTTGTGAACAAATAAAGATAGCGTCAGGAAGCTGAGATGGAGAGAGAACACTCCCTGTCGGGGAGAGCAGGGAAAGTTTCACTCGGCTGAATCCTGAAGGGGGACAAGGAATCTGAGAGAGCACCTTACAGATGGGACCACGGCTTGTGCAAAATTAGAGAAGGGAAATGGGATGGTTGAGTCAGGAGATATAGGTAGTAATCTAGTTTGGCTAGACTAGATAGAGCATTTCTCACACAGACTTTGAGAACTGGAATATACCTCAATAGCCATCTAGTCCAGTCCATATGTGGAAGGAATTCCCTCTATGACTTGCCTGGAAAATGATCATTTAGCTTTGTCTGAAGACCTCCAAGGAAACAGAACTCAACTATCTTTATTGGAAGTCCATTCCATTTTTTTTCTTTCTTTCTTCCTTTCTTCTTCCCTCCTCCCTCCTTCCTTCCTTTTCATTCTTTCTCTTCCTTCCTTTTCATTTTTTCTCTTCCTTTTTTTATTCTCTCTTCTTTCCTGCCTGCCTTCCTCCATTTCTTCTTCTTTCCTCCCTCCCTTTCTCCCTTTTTTCCCTCCGTCCCTGCCTCCCTTCTTCCCTTCCTCCCTCCCTCCGTCTCTCCTTTCCTTCCTCCCTTCCTCCCTCTCTTTCTTTTTTTTTCCTTACTGTTAATTTTTTCTAGACATCAAGTCTAAATCTGCTTCTGCAATTTCTATCCTTTGTTTTTACTTCCACATGGAATCAAGTAGAACAAATTTCAAACCTATTCCACATTACAGACTTGTCAAATACTTGAAGACAGTTATAATTTTTCCCATGTATTATAGAATTAGGCTAGAAAAGAAGTAAAGTCCATGCTGTAAATGGTTTTGAATGATAGACTGAGTTTGTATCTTGGCAGTTACTAGAGATTCAAGAGTAGGGAAATAGCATGGTTTTGAATTCCTTTCTTATCCTTTGGATATACTCCAGCTTACCAATGTCCTCTTAAAATGTAGCATCCTGCATGTAATTTAACATTTCAGATGTGATCTGATTTGTTCCAGAGACTACAAATCCATTATACTATGTTGTCTCTTCATCAATTATTCACCAGATACTTGCCCTTCTGAGGACCTAGATTCCAATTCCAGTTATTTATTCTTACACAATTTAAATCCTGTGACTTAGTCATTTAACAAGTCAATTAACAATTCCCTGGGCTCTGGTCTCTTCATCTGTAAAATAAAAGGGTTGGAACTAAATGGCCTTGGAGTTCTAAATCTGTGATATTCTGATCCACCTGCCTATCAATAATACCTATTATATTTGATTCATTTGTAAATCAAACACAAATCTGGGGCTGGCTGAATTTCTTGCCCATGTCCCATAAGACCTTATAAATATAGGCACTGAATTTGTTTTGGAAAAAAAAAAAAGTGGTCCCACAAAGAAAAGCCAGGAACAAGTGTATCTTCCTTCTCTTTTGTCCTTCCTTCTCTCACATGATTACCCTCCCCCCTCCAAGTTCTTTCTGGGCACTCTTCTTCCTCTGAGGCTCTCTTTTTTCCATTCCCATTTCCTCAAACACTTCCACTGACTATCTTTCAGAGAAAGCAAAGAAGGCAGTATGTATGGCAGGAAGGGGGAAGATTGATGCTAGGAATCCATTTTCTTGGTTTGGGAGAATTTTTCCTTTCTCCTCAGATACCAGAAGGTACCACGAAGAATTGCAAAGCCCATGAATTCAGCTTTGCCTTTGCCCTAAGTGAGCCTATAGCTCTGCAGAGCAAGCAGCCTCTCTTGTTATATTGTAAGGCATTTGCTTATGCCAGAGGTTTAGAATTGAGCTCATTAGCTATCTGCACCAAGGTTACATTTCTTCATTTAGTAGGTCTTACTTATCCCTGACATCTCTAAAATAATTAGGGATTTATATATTTTCTGCAAGGAAAATTTTCAGTACAGTTGCTCCTAGGCTGTCAATAGTCAAATTCTTGGGTCTACTTGCATAGTGTGTACACTGTGATTCAGTAGAGTAGCTTATTATCTCAGTCATAATCTGTTTTCTAAGAATTTTCCCCTGGGCATATTCTTTAGTATTATTCTGATTGCCATCTTTATTTTCACTGGATAACTAAGGTGGTTGGGGATTCAGAATTCAGAGATAACCAAGTGTCAAAGAGCTCCCACCTCTCTCCTAGTCCTGTGATGAATTGTCTCTCTTGCCTTCCTTCACTACAAAGGGGCTTTAGAGGCATAAAAGATAAAGTAGAGGCACCCCTCTCACCTGGGACCTTCCCCACATGTTTCCACAGTAACTAAAATTGTCCTTAGTTCCCACATCAGAGCTAGACCAAAGTGGCCTACTTACTGTTCCCCAAACCCATCATTTCATCTACAATTTCTGTGTTTTTGTACATGCCTCTGCCTATAATTCATTAGCCTCTTAAAATCTCCAGCTACCCTCAGGGCTCAGCTCCTGAGCCATTTTCTGTGGGAAGCCTGATTCCCCCAGGCACAAATACTTACTCCTTCCTCAAATAATTATGTGCTGGACTTGGAGTCTGAGAACTTCAGATTCCTTCCAAATAAAGACCTAGGAACCCATGGTTCTATGACCTGTGTTCAAAATCCAACTCTTCTTTTTAGCTCTTTGTGAACTAAGTTTATTTACCCATTTTCGTCCCAGCTTCTTTATTTATAAAACGAGAAGATTGTACTAGGTGTCTGAATTAGCTTCCGGCTCTCGATTAATGTGGAGTAATTCTGAGCTATCCCCCTCAATTTGTTCCTTTATGTGGGCTCTCCAGGGGATGATTACCTCTGTGGTGTATCTGCACTAAACCTGTTGTTCATAAGCCCCCACTAGGGGTTTAGCTTTTCACTGGTCAGTCAGTAGGGATGGGGGGGGAGAGGGAGTTCAGGAAGGACTAGCACCCCTGAGGTGAGGGCTGCTCATTTACCTTTGATGTTCAACCTAATTCTCACCTGTGGCTTCAAGAAGCTGAAGCATGGGTAGTGGCCACAGCCGGTAAAACCATCTCTACTGACTGGCTAGACCAGACTGAGGGTAACAGAGCAGCCTTAAATCTGTTTGTGAGTTAGGGCAACGTCTACCCCAAGCATGTGAAGACTTCTTGAGGGGTCAGGGACAGATGAGAACAATTTGTTCTAATGGCCATGAAGGCAGCTGGAGCAGGCACCATGGAGTGCTGGGAGCGTGATCAGATATCAAAAGCACCAGGTCACACCCCCTGTATCCTGGGCCACTGCCAGTCGTCTTGCCACTGGACTTCAAAGACTCCCTAAGAAAGAGCCAGGCTGACAGCTTCATGAAATTCTGCCTCCCCTAAATGCAATTCCCACAGCAGTCAAGACATCATTCTCTGATGTCACTGGTCCTCTGAAAACAAAGGACAAAACAACTACAGTCAGTCAATTAATACAACCAGATCAAAGCAAAGGCCTTTTTGGAAACAGCATAGTATGGACACTAGCAACAAAACATGCTCCCTGCAAATCTGGAACAAACTCTCCTACACATTAATACTGGGAAGAGAGTATACACACATTAATAGATACATAAGGAGAACATATGGCCAAGGCAACTCACTTCTATGGAGTCCCAATACCTTTTCTTTTCTCCTAACAGTCTCTTATTCTTCCCTATTAAGTGCAGCATCTCTACTGGACATCTATTGGGCAACCTACCATCCTCAACCTCTAGCAGCACGAAGATCTGGGATCAGAATAAAGCTATCCAGCTTTCTCTTGTCTCAGCTCTGGGGCCTGCAAATTTTCTGAGCACTGCAAACCAAATTCCTAATTTCTTTCACTTGACTTTGCATCTGAACACTCTCGAAATGCTCTCTGCTAGACATGGCGTCTCTTATGGCTATGTGCTTCTTCTGTAACACACCAATGCCAATGAGAAACAGGAGAGAAAAAGTTCTCTTCCCTGTCTCCCCCTACACTCCCTTTCTGCCATCCACCTCCTCATCTCTTTGCTGTTTTCTAGAAAGGAAAAAATGAACAAATTCTTTCATGAGTGTTCACTGTCTCAGCTAATGCTAGACCTGGCTTGCTTGCTTTTTTATATAGGCTCAAGGGGCATGGCTGATCCTCTGAGCTAATCACTGCAAGTTCCCAATGTGACATCAGCCTCCTCATCCAGGCTTAGACCTTTTATAATCCTATTAAAGTCAGTTGGGAAACTTAGGCCTCTGAAAGTAGTAAAGTAGTAACTCCTTTACATTTTGTAGTAGGCAGTAGATAAAAGAGGCTGTCAGTCAATAAACAAATTAAACTCTTAAGGACATAGACAGACAGACAGACAGATGGCTGGCTGGCTGGCTGGCTGTGGACAGAAAGATATGGAAAGAGACAGAGACAGAGAGGAGAGAAAGGGAGAGAGACAGAAAGAGGGGAAGAGAGACACACAGAAATAGACAGAAAGCCAGAGAAAGCCAGAGAGAGAGAGAGAGAGAGAGAGAGAGAGAGTGCCAGGCTTGGAATCACAACTTCCAGAATTCAAATTTAGCCTCAGACACTTCCTAACTGTACGACCTTGGACAAATCACTTAACCCCATTTTGCCTGTTTCCTCTTCTGTAAAAACGAGATGGAGAAGGAAATGACAAACCATTCCTATATTTTTACCAAGAAGACCCTAAGTAAGGTCACAACATGTTGTATGTGACTGAAACAAATGAATAACAAATATACATACGTATGTATGTATATGTGTATTTCACTGTATACCTTACAGATAAATGGCGGCTTTAGGGTAGAAAATAAATTAATAGATATAATATAGATTGGCCACCAGGTGGCACTCCCTTCAGTCCACCAGCCAAGATGCTTCCTGAGTGGGTTTTCAGTGTATATAATGACTTTCTCTAAGGTAGCACTATCCCCACTACTCCCAAGAGATTGTTCAGTCTAAAAAATAATCATAAATTACTCCCTGTTCTCACTGCCCTGAGCTAAGCTGATCAAAGCTGGGCATTGGGCCTGGGTTTAGTGTAGTTCTAAGAGAAGTATACAGAACATCATCCCAAATTACTAAAATTGAAAAACTCTTACCTCTTCTCTAGCTACCACTATACATCTGGGTAATATGCTGTCAACCAATCAACTAAATTCATTCACAGACTCAAATGATTGACTTTTTCAAAGGCCACATGATTTATTAAAAGGAGCCATAAAAGAGCTGGCTCATGACAAAACTGTAAAGAAGCTGTCTCGTCCAGTCATTTCCCCTTCCAACTCTCCCAACCTTTCTCATTGGCCAAGGCATGGGGAGCAATAAGGAAAGGAGTTGAGTGAAATTCACAAAGATCAATTTAGTTGAGCCACTGGAGAAAATGGAGAAGGGCTGAAGGTTGGGAATAAATATGCTTCTATTTAAAGTCAGTCACTACAGCTGTGATTTCAGAGAAGCTGATTATCCCATTCACTCTGAATGTTTCAGCTCTCTTAAGTCCTGACCCCATCTCTGCTCCCAGATCTCTACCATGACCACCATAGCTCTCTGGAATCCATACCAACTCAGAAATTGTGACCCTTAATTTGGGCTCTAGCTTTCATGGTAGCTTTCATAGTGGTAGCAGCCACAAATATCAAGTGGCTCTGGGCTGCCTCCCCTGCAAGTGTTCTCCCGTCTCTGGGAGATGGCTCCTGACTCTGTAGGGAGGCAGTTTAAGGAGAGGCAGGGGTAGAAAGGAAAAGCAGATGTCTTTCCAGGGCAAAAAAAAAAAAATAGAAATTCAAAAGCATTGGGAGATGAATGCCTGTTTTTGTCACCTACCTTTCTATACCCTTGATGACTTATTCTTTTCTTCCAGTCAATTTCTAGAAGGAGAATAAACATTTTTATATAATGTCTCCTACATATCATAGCACTATGCTGAGTGATTTTACAAATATTGTCTCATTTGATCCTTACAAGAACCCTAGGAGGAAGTTATTGTTGTTATCTCCATTTTTCAGATGAAGAAAGAGAGGAAACAGAGTTAAGTGATTTGCCCAGAATCATACAGCAAGTTACTTTCTGAGGCTGGATTTAAACTCTGGTCCTCCTGATTCCAGACACAGTTCTCTGCACAGTCAGCTGCCTCTAGGAAGGTATTAGAAGAACCTGTAACACTATGATCTTATTTATGTTTATATTTTATGTTCCAACCTCCTCCCAACATACACACACACACACACACACACACACACACACACACACACACACACACACAAACTCCCTCACCACTGGAGTAGAATATAAGCTGTGCATGATGGTGTTTAATAAATACTTGTTTGATTAGTTTTGATTATACTTTATTAACTATCTGTGCTTTCTCTTAATTGAAGTTCATTATCTTGAATTGCTTTGTGTTCAGTCCTTTCCTCTCCTCTCCTCCCCCTTTTCCCTCCCTTCCACTCCATTTCTCTCCCTCCCTCCTTCAGACAGTGGTATGCCTGCAGGGACTCTGGGGATTTGTGGTCTGGATGGAAGAGGAAGTAGGAGATAGATTTGAGACTCAAAGTCTCCTCTTGGCCCCACCCTTCCTAAACCCAAGGCCAGCTGACTTCAAATGTAGCTCTTTTGTTGAATCTTGTTGGAAATATGCCCCCTTCCTGAACTGGAACTTGCCTGTGGTTTGATCAGCACTTTTCTTCTGGGACTGATGCACCCCACTCCTTTCAAGAACACTAAATTCCTCTTAAAGAAAGCAGTCCAATGCACTCCTATTGATACTGGGGGGTGAATTGGGACCTTCAACCCTTAACTTGATTTAAAAAAAAAAAGCATCATTTTAAGGGAAAGAGTTCCTTGATTATCCATCTATCTATCTATCTATCTATCTATCTATGTATTATATATATATATATTTTCATATATTCCATATATGTGTTCCATTATATATATATACATATATATATATAATCACATTGATATGCTATTAAAATAATCTTGAATGAGACCAGAACTCTCTGGAATATATTTTTACAGAGTCAATTAGTAAAAACCAGAGGACACAACATAGGGTATAGGGGCTAGTAGTCAAAGGACAACTGGATTATAGTAGAGGATGTAGCTACACTAGATGTAGTGATACTAGGACCTCAGAATTGTCAGCTTTTGACTTACACCTAGCTCTTCTCCAGTGTTGGGGATCAGAACTTGTTTCTTCTCTATAGGTCTGAAAATGTTTAAGGAAAGAGGAGATCAAATATAAAGATAAAGCTTGAGACCATGACCATGGACTAAGGTGACTTTTTATAACAAGGGGAAGTAGGTTTCTAATCAGAAAAGGGTTCAAGGTTGCTGTCCCTTTTCTACTCATTTCAAGATTTGTATCTCTCAGTTTTCCGGGTCTGGAATATTGAAGGTCAAGTTATCCAGGATTTATCACTAAGGAGTCCACGGTCCTTCACATCTAAATAGCCTTTCTCCTATCCCTCTCATTTGATTCACATTACAACCTTGTGAAAAACTACCTAAATATTATCCTTATACACATTTTGCAGAAGAAGAAACTAAAGAATGGAAAAAATAAATAACTCTTTCAAGGACATATAGCTACTAAATGATCCAATAAGCACTTATTAAGCTCTAACGATGTGCCAGGGATTACAAAGGAAATACAAATATAAGCAAAAACAAAAACTGCTCATGCCCTACTAATGGGAAAAGACAAAACATAAAAGGGAGCCAAAAAAAGCTTGGGCTTGGGATGAGAAGTAGAGAGACATGATAGAGGGAGGGATAGTAGAAAAAGTCCAGAATGTCAAGTCTGCAGCTTGGAAAGAAATGAAAAACAACCATGAGTTTGGAGTATACATTCAATGTGAAAAATAGGATAAGGGTTAAGTGAGTTTCCAGGGTGAAGAGGTTTCCAAGGAATGGCAGAAACTGTCTTTTGGAGATGAGTCATCAGTACAGCCTGGAAAGGAAAGGATTGATTTACATTGGAAAGCCAATTTAATCATTAATGATGAGATCTGTAACTGCCAAGTGAGTGAACCAAAATTTATCAGTGAACACATTCTCTTCTCAGCAAGGGAGCCCATCTGGGAACCCAAAGTAAAGTCAGAAGTTTGCCAAGAGAGGTTCTTGAATCATCAGTCTCATCAATAGCAAACATTTATTGAGAATCTACTCGAGTAGGGTACTGGGCTGGACCCTGGGACCAAAAGATGAGTAAGGTCAAGTGCCTGTCTTCTAGGGGTTTACAATTTAGTTGGGAAGATGGACAGGAAGTGGAAAGGATCTTTAAGGTCATCAGATCCAATACTTCATATTGTAGAGAAAGAAACAAGCCTATGGAGATTAAGTGGTATGCCCAAGATCACACAGATAATAAAGGGTAAATTAACATTTGACTCCTGAGTCAGCATTCTTTCCCCTTTCACTAAACAGTCCATAATCTCTCAATATAAATAGCCTTTTTCCTAGTCACTCTCTCACTTGATCCACATTACAGCCTTGTGGAAAACTGCCTGAATATTATCCTTATACCAATTTTACAGAAGAGGAAGCTAAAGATTAGAAAGATTATAAAACTTGTTTAAGGACATATGGCTACTAATATAATCCAACTCATAATAGATGAGTATATTTCTACTCCACAAAGACTTAAACAAAAGAGGAATGTCTATCCATCCACCCATTTGTTTCTGTGAGTTGGTACATCACAGGACTTGGGTCAGAATCTATACCCAGTGCTAAACTCAATGGGCCTTTTGTTTCCTCCATGTAATACTCTTCCTTCTGGCTGGTTCTGGATCCAACCCCACCAGCCTACTACATAGCATATCAAGTGATTTTCAACTTTTGTAATAGAAACCTCTGTCTCATTCCAGAAAAGAATACTTTTCATTCTAGGCATGTTAGTAAAGCTCAAAATATCTATTTTTATTCTATGCTTAAATCTGGGACTTCCCCGACTTCTTCTTTAGATTCAACCTCTGGAAGGGAAGGAGTTACAACTGCCTGGATGATTTTCATCAGAGACATCCCATTAAAATGTCCAGCTCATTTCCCTACCCTCCCATCAGCTCTCACTACATCCAAGTGAGCTTAGGCAACTGAAAGCTGTAAAATATAGCGGAAGGGCTGATTTTTTCTGCTAATTAAAATCCATCCAGAAGGGGTTTTGCTAGAGTTATTTTAGTTGTATGGCTAAAGAATATGCATTAAGTAATGCCAGCCTTTCCTTCCAAACAAAACCCAAGAGGGGAAAAAATATTGATAATAAGGGCAAGCAAATAGCTATTAAGTTTGAAGCACCTTGGAATAGGTCCCAAGTGGGTGGCTTGGGCTTATTAATAAGTAGGGCATGGTCAGCGACCTCCTTGGAAGGCAGTGTGCAAACATTAATTGACTTTCCATGAGAAGATTATGTTCCCATTCCTTCTGCTAAAGACCCGATCTCTTGATCACTTTGTAATAACCCCTTGTCCTATCCAGCCTAGCTTGCCCAGAATAAAATGGAGGCATGGGCAATAAATGACTTTACTATAGTGAGGTCTCTTTGAGAGGGGACAATTCCCCATGGCAAAGCTTGGAGGAAATGACATCCTTAGGAGAAGGAATGGGATGAGAAAAAAAAAAAAAAAAGAAGAAGGGAAAGGAAAATAAGAAGGATAAAAAGGAGGGAAACTGGACAGAATTTGAAATCAGAAGAGCTGCCCTGCCATCAAGAACAGTGCATGATTTCAGTAGAGGAAGTCCCTGAAGAAGGGGGCTTTAATGAGAGGGAGGTACGAAAGAGTTGTATTTGAAGAATGGATGGAATTTGGGCTGCAACTCAGAGGCTCTGGGTTCAAATCCCAGCTCTGCCACTTACATATAATGTTGAGTAAACCACTTCAACTATCTGTGTCCCAAGTAAAAAGAGGAAGTTGAATTAGGTAGTTTCTCCGGTCCTTTCCAGTTCTAAATCTACTATTTTATAATCTATGACCTGGCTCAGTTGATAGAATGCTAGATCTGAAGTCAAGAAGTCAAAATCTGGTCTCTGACACTTATTAGTTGTATGACTTTGGACAAGTCAATTAATCTGTTTGGCTCAGTTTCAACAACTGTAAAATGGGGATAATTGCAGCACCTACTTCTAAAGGTTGTTGAAATAATAAGTTGAGATAATATTTGGGGTTTTTGTTGTTGTTTATTTCGGGGGGGAATGCATTTGGATTAAATGGTACATAGCTAATAAGTCAGATTAAAACTCAGGTTCTCTTGATTCCAGGAACAGTGCTCTATCCACTGTATCACCTAACTGCCTCTAGTGATAATATTTGTAAAGCATATTTCCCAACTTTAAAATGCTACAGAAGTGATGATAATGATGATGATGCCATGAAGAGAGAAAACAATTAAAGGGGAAGGAAAAGAGAAATGTAAAAAGAGAAGAGAGAAGAGGAAAAAAAGAAGAGTAAAAAAGGGAGGAACTGGAGTGGAATGAAAGAAAAGGTAAAAGGAAGGTCAGGAATAGAAAAATCAAGAGAGAATGCAAAGGAAGAGGGAAAAACATGAGGATTAAAAAAGTAAAAGGATAAAGAAAAGGGGAAGAGTGAAAACAAAGAATAAAGGGGAAAGGAGAGAAAGGAAAAAGACATAAAAAAGAAAGTAAAACATCCCTTCACTTGTTAGTGCCTTACCCCAGAAATTATCTGCATCTCTCCCCACTCCAGTCTATCCTCAAATCAGATGCAAAATGATTTTCCTAAAATAGCATTTGACCATATCATCCCTCTCCTTCCCCTACTATGACTCCTCATTCCCTGCATAAATTCCAACAGCTCTCCATTGGCTCCAGAATCAAATATAAAATTCTCAGTCTGGCATTCAAAGCCCTTCGTAACTTGGCCCCTTTTCTACCTTTTCAGTATTCCTACACTTTACTCCATCTTCCAACTATAGGCATTTTCACTGGCTGCTCCCATCACCACTACCACCAGGGCCAGTGCTCTATCCTGGATTTCCTACCTTTCTTCCAGAATTAGTTCAAATTCTAGTATCTCCAGGAGGCCTTTCCCTGTTTCACCCTGTCTTCAGCCTCCTTAGTGCTTTCTCTTCTGAGAAATTGCCTCCAACTTGCATTGTTCCCTCCTCATTAGGCTGAGCTTCCTGAGGGCAGGAACCATGTTTGTTTGTTTTTTTTTTTTATCTTTCTTTGTATCCCTAGCACTTGGCATGGTGCCTGCTTACTTATTGACTGACTGATTCTAAAGCAGGGAAACATGTTTCCCTGAGATGCTCCCTTGTGTCAAAGAATGTGTTCTATACAATGTCCAAATAGAAGGAGAGTTCTCCATAAATGCTGAGGTGCTCTAGGCTTCCTGTTTGTGAATGATGTGCTGATTGCAAGGACCCAAACATTACAAGGCCTTTTCCACGATCCCTGAAAAGAGATACTCCTGGCAAAACTGGGCAAAATAAGTAAGTGGTCCAAAACTGCACATTGCCTAGATGATGACATGCAGTTAGATGGGCAGCCCATTGAATTATTCCATCAGATGCCAGTCAGGCCATTTTGGATGGGCAGGGAAGATGACCAAAGAGTTGGACCAAGAATTAAATAGAAAGATGGGATTACATCCAGAAAAGTATATGGCACTTTCAATAATTTTGAAATGCTCCCTGATAGAAAAGTCCATTTAAAAATAATTCAATTTTATTTTAGTTCAAAATTATTACTTTCTTACTATCTCTTTTCGACCTCCATCCATTGAAAAGGCAAAAACAAACAAAAAGATCCAAACTGAAACTCATTAAAAGTACATATTGTAAAGCAAAGTAAATTTCTATATTAACCCATAGTTTCAAAAATATGCTTCCATCTGTAATTCAAGTTCATCACCTCTCTATCTGGAGAGTGTGTTTCATTATGAATCTTCTGCAACCATGTTTGCTTCCATTGCACGGATCAGAGTTCCTAAAAGACCTTTCTTAATACCAACTTTGCCCTATGATGCTCATATAGATGAGAACCATGAAACACCATTATTTCCTAAGAATTACAATTGCCAATGATCTAGATACTTCTGGAAGGGTTAAACAGGCTGCATGAAGCATATTTCCAAAGATGACTTTTGTTAAGAAAAACGATATGGAAGACATTACTAAGATTGAGCCTGGCCAGTAAAAATGTGCCAGCCATATTAAAAGAGTAAAAATTAACAGATGGTGAGTGTGAGGTTTGCATTGATATCTATGAAATATTAAAGAAAATAGAAGAAAGCCTAAAGCACAGCACATAACCCCTCCATAGAGGATTCCTGCAAAGACATAAAGGATGAGAAGATATAGGGTGGGGAATGCATAGTTTGTGAGTGATTTATATCACAGAATTATTAGACCAACTGCATTTGACAAAGTACTCAGCTAGCACATGACATACATTTTCAAATTAAAAGACTACATAAGTCATAGTCAGACCCATAAGATAGAATATTGGACTGGTCTTCCTACTGCCTATGTTTCTCCATATGCAAATCAAATAAAAATCAAACAAATATTTATTAAGCACGTACTATGTGCTGGACATTTTAACAAGCACCGAGGACATGTGTGTACACCGAAAAGAACAAAGGCTTGGAATCAGAGAACTTGCAGTTTGCTCATGAAGTTAGACTAGATGTGCCCTGAATTGTCTTCCAACTCTGAGAATATGCTATGAGAATAAAAAGACAAAAATACATTTTATTTTAATTCTATTGGGGTAACAACACATGTATATTTATATATATGAAATATTATATATCTTATATATAATATACACACAAAAATAGACACAAGATTATTTGAAGCAGTGGGGTTGGGCTCTCATCATCACATCTCCTGCTTTCATAGATGTTGTGAGGGTTAAGAAGGGTTTCTTCTTTTACAATATGACTATCATAGAAATATGTTTTACATGATTTTATATATATATATACACATATATATATATCTAAAACCTATATCAAATTGCTTATCATCTTAGGAAGAAAAGAAAGACAATGAAGGGGGAAAATTTGGAATCAAAATTTTATAAAATAATATTATTTTATTTTTATTTACTTTATTAATAGTATTTTATTTTTTTAATTGTCTTTACTACATGTAATTGGAAAAAAAACAAAATACTATTTAAAATGTGGGGGAAAGAAAAGTAAAAAGGGAGAGAACCCATTGTATTGAAAAAAGTACTTGTTTAAGAGTGAGGACATTCAGGTTCTAGGCTCAGCACTTCTACTAATTGACTGTGTGACTTTGAAGTTGTTTTCCCTCTCTAAATCTGGCCTCAATTTTACAATCTGTCAAAGGGTGTGGTGCTTTTCTAGAGACTATATTATTCAAAGGAAAAGATGATGGATTTGGGGTCAGAGGCTTTGTATTTAAACCCTGAGTTTTGTCATTTACTCGGGGAAGGAACAAACATTCACTCAGCACATAGTACGTCCCAGGCACTGCACTATGTGCTTTTAGAAACATTATCTCATTCAGTCTCACAGCAACCCTGTGAAATAGATGCTATTATTATTTATCCCCATTTTTACAATTGAGGAAAGTGAGGAATAAGTTAAAGTGACTTGTCCAAAGTCACACAGCTAGTAAGTATCTCAGGCCAGATTTGAATGCAGGTCCCACTGGACCATCATTTTCCTCTTTACTGCCTGTACAAACTTAGGCAAGAATCTTAACTTTTCTAATTCCTCAGTTTTTTCTTCCGCAAAAAAGGGATAGGGGGAGGTTGGCTTAGGCGAGTGATCTCTAAGGTCCTATTCAAGCTCTAAGTCTATGATTCCTTCCAGTTCTAACCTTCTGTGGTTTTATGTTTGAAGAAGGCTTAGTTTCACAGAATCAAAATCTCTTAAGAGATAAAATACCCGTCTTTTCACATAGAAGGAAACAGTATTGTCTCTAAGGCATTTTGGTTGTTTGGATGAAAGGACAGCTCTTCTCTATCTCTCACTTTCCCTATCTTCCTGGCCCCTCTCATCACCTCTCATCAGGGTTAGTGTCATAAAGCAAGCTTGCTTACTGCTTGAATCTGTAATACTCACAAAGGGCTATGAGATGGGGGAAGAGAACTCTTGGACCTTAAATCCTTTTTCCTCTTCTCATCATCCAGGAGGCTGCTCTTTAAAGCTCTTTTTTCTTTATCTTTAAAAATCTTTCCACTTCAAAGAGGAAAATAAAAAAGATTTTTATTCTGTGAGGTTTTTATCCCCTCCTTTTTTTTTTTCTTTTTCCTTTTGGTCTTCTTGGCACTGAGTTTCTGAATAATCTGAGGTAGAAATATGGTGGGCACAAATGAAGGAAAAAGCTTTTAAAAAATTCTAATCTATATTGCTATTTTTTGTTTTTATACCACTTTCATTTCTAAATATGTTTCTCCCCAAACTCTTACCCAACAAGACCATCATTTATAAGCAAGATTTAAAAAAAAAAAAAAAGATTTTACCTAGCAGTTAAGCAAAACTAACCAACCCATCAATTTTATCTGACACTATATGTAATATTTTACACCCATAGTTCCCCACCTCCACAAAGAAAGGAGGGAGGTACATTTTAAGAAAAGGCTTTTAAAAATCGAACTCTTATTAAAATCCTAACATTTGACATCAACACAACCAAATACATTTGTTATAGATTGCCTCTCTTTAACTTAATTTCAACACAGAACTTTTTTTAGTCACTAAGTCGAGAAAGGTTTTGTTAATGGGAGACAGCAATGTAGTACAATGGACAATGAACTGGAGACAATGTGATAAAGAGCAAAGCATACCCACTAGGAATTAAGACACTTAGTTTGGTGGAGAACACCATCTCTAGGACATTGTAGGTGTAGAACTAGCAAAGACCTTGATGATCATCTAATCAATTAACAAACATTTTAAACACCTGTTAAGTTCCAGTCTAGAGCTAAACTTTGGGAATACAAAGACAAAAACATAAAACAATCTGAGTAAAACTCATTTGTTTTACACATGGAAAAAAAATAAATAAAACTGAGATCTGGAGAGGTAAAGTGATTTGGCCAAAGACATACAAGTAGATAGCTGCAGAAGTGGGAAGAGAAGCCAGGTGCTCTGAATAAAAAGGCAAGTGTTTTCTTCTCTACCTACAGCTTGGTTGTATGATCTTGAACAAGTCATTTCCATATTCAGGTGCCTCATTTGTAAAATGAGAAAATTACACTAGATCTCTGATGTAGCATCCAACTCGAACATTATATAATCTTGCCCAGGTAAGAAACATAAGTAGGAGACAGGGAAAGATTAGGGGAGACATGAGAGGGACAGCTTGAGGCTGGATTGTGGAGAACTCGCCAAAGACTCTTCCTTGGTCCTTGAGAGGTGGGACTAGTGATTAAAAGAGAGTTGGAGGCAGCATTGTTATTCACTTTCTCAAGTAAGAGATTTCTTTTTTCCTAAAAGTGATAGAAAAGAAGGGGAAAACACAGGAGTTGTTGGCTATTTAGGAGTCAGGAAGATAACTTACTTAAAAAAAAAATCATTTAAGATAAATGAATTCAGACAATTGTCTGAGAGATGGGGAGTGGAGGCTTAAGATGAGCTTGCATCATTGAATCTCTGCAGAGAGGACCTCACAAAATTTAGTATCTTAGAAAGGCAAACTACCTCCTGCATTCATTTCCTCCTTTCCAAGGCAAAAGATGCAGAACAGATGGAGGAGGTTTGAAAACAGCTTTTCTTTAAGTAGAAAGAGACTACCAAAGAGTAGAACAGTGAAAGGAGATAGCTTGGGGAAAAGGAGAACAGAATAGGCACTTATTAAGCACCTACTATGTACTAGATACTTTACAAAAGCTATCGTATTTGATCCTCGAAGTACTTGAATGAAGTGTTGTCATCCCCATTTTACAGTTGAGGAAACTGAGGAGATAGGTTACGTGACTTGCCCAGGGTCATAGAGCTAGAGTCTAAAGCTGAATGTTCCTGACTATTAATTTCATCATCTGTAAAACAAGGGGGTAGGGTGGGGTTGGGCTAGAGTAATCTCTGAAGTCCTTTCCAGTACTCAATCTATGATGCCATAATTATAGAATCCTAATACTGATGGAAATGAGACATGAAACATCTATCACTTCATTCTTCTGGAGAGTTGCTTGGGACAGGTGAATCATTATCTGGAAGGTATCACTGACACTGTAAATGGAAAAGATGAAGTGGAGGTAAAGCAAGGAAAGGGGCAAGAATTAAAATTATCTTCATCCCTGCTCTCTTACCCCGAGGCAAGTAATTTATCAGTGATGAGGTATTCCACAATGACAGTTATGGCCCCTTGGTTACTGATCTATAATGTCCAATACTTTGTATGTTTCCTTCTCCAGTGTTGTCAAATCTTGGCCAGGAAATGCTTTTCCAAATATTCTTTCTATAGTGAGATGCCAGCTTCCATTCTGTCCCTTGGATCTGTTCCCATGGGCATGAAACATCTTTCATTAGAGAACTGGAGAAAAGGAAGAAGAGGGAAGAGGAAGAAAGTAGCCTTCATAGCCTTAAGTTCTTTAAAAAAAATTTTTTTTAATTTATTTTCTAGCAGTGGTTGGAGGATAGTAGTAAAAAAGTGGTTGGCAATGACAATGATTCACGACAGATATCTTTTGTCTTTGTATCCCTCTTATTTCCCACTATATCCCTATATCCCTTACCTCCCACTCTCTGAGAACCAGCTCTTATAATGAAGAATGAAAAAGAAAGTGGGGGAAAAACATTTCTGCAAAACTAATCAAAACATCAACCAAGTTTGACATTATATGCAGTGTTCCACACCCACAGTCTCTATCTCTGAAAAGAAGGTTTTGATAACTCTTCTTTGGGTCCAAATTTGGTCATTATAATTTCATAGTATTCAATCTGCTTTGTTATTGATTTTCCATTGACATTGTTGCAGTTTTTTCCTTCTGTTCTGTTTGCTTTATTTTGTATCAGTTCATATGAGTTCTTCTCATACTTCTTATGATTCATATTCATTTTTTGTTTTTATTTTACAGAACACATATTCTATAACATGAATGTACCATGATTTACTTAGTCATCCCCAATCTATTAGCATCATTTTTGTTTCCATTTTCATGCTGCTAGAGAAGAGGTTGCTATAAAATTTTTGTATATTTAGCCTCTCTTTGACCTTCTTGAAGTGTATGTTAAATGGCCGGTTCTTTGTGTCAAAAGATATGGACACTTTTTAAAAGCATACTTCCAAGCTACTTTCTAAAATGGTTGAACCAATTCACATCTCCACAATAGAATGTAAACTTCAATAATAAATAATATAATAAAAACAAATATTTATTGTAAATTTACTCATAATGAATAAACATTCATTTACATTTATTATAAATAATATAAAATAATAAAATGGTAATTCAATAAATAATAATAACAACAAAGATTTATGGTACATTTAGCACAGCTAAGATTACAGAATATTTTTCCTCACAATAACTCTGGGAGTAAGGGAGTTTATTATTATTTATTTCCATTTTATAGCTGAGGAAAGTGAAGCTCTCAGAGAGCCTAAGAATTATCCCTATGATCAAAGTATTAAAGCAGGGATTAGAATCTAGATCATTTGACTCCAAAAATAATGTTCTTTCTACCATATCTTGCTGCCTTTCAGTAGTGCCACAAAGTGATAGGATCCTCAAAAGAGATAATATCATCTCAGAGTTTGTAACAACCAGACTTCTAAAAAGATGAATGTTTTTTCAAGCAGAAAGGGAAGGTTTTCAGAGAGTGTACTTTGGGAATGAGAGTCCAAAGGGACAACATAAGTCCCTCTCACCTGGAGGAGAAAGGATTGAAAGAGTGTGGGGGAGGATGCGGAGATGAAACATCTGAATAAGATTTGCAGTTTGGAAAGGAGCAAAAAGGCACTTTGAATTGCTCACTATGTTGCCTATTCAAAATCTGAAATGAGTGAAAAGATAGAAAATAAATTTAACTTCCCTCCCTGCTTCCCCATCTACATTTGGCAACCATTTTCTATACAATTTTTAAAAAATTTTCTTTAAGTTATTTCTAATTCCTGATTTTTGTCTCATATAAATTATGCTTGGATATAAATGCTCTGTGACTCATGTCTGTTAATTTATTGCAAACAGACAAATTGTAATGGAGGAAGCCAATGAATAGGTTGGAATGCATAGAATTAAGCAGGACAGAGGTCTGGATCTCAGTCTAAATAAAACAAATGACGTTTAATCTTGGCTTTGGGTGTTCTGAGTTGTAATCATGAGACTTTTTTTTTTTTTTTTAAATAAGTAACTCCCATAAACTCCAAGATAACATGTAACTCAGAAGAATTCATCACTGAGTCATGAATAAGCAAGATTCAGTTAACATCAACCAGCAGAAAACTCAGTGAAGCTTTCAGGCTCTGGGATGAGAGGCAGAGTTGAAGTATGGACCAAGAGAAGGCTCCTCCTGCTAGGTTACCTGTTGGGAGGAATGACCAAACTTCAAAATTCCTAATACAGAGACTACTCTTTCACCTATACAACCAACCTTATGAGGGACAGTGAAACCTGCTAGTTATATAGAGAAGGGACAATTTCCTAAAAGAAAAATAGACATGAGAAACTACAGGTTGGTGATAGTTGAATAGTAATGGTTGAAAAAATTAGAGAAGAGAGGCTATTCATTAGTAGCACTTTTAAAGTGACTAATATGCACCAGATCCTGTGTTAGACATTAGGGATAATTTATGATGCAGTCCCTGTCTCATTTGATTATCAAAGGGACCTATGGGTGAATGGTAGTGGTTCAGAGACTTTATAGCTAACTGCTGTTGATAGCTCCATAGAAGATTCCTAGAAGAAAGATTTAGGCTTATTTTCTATTGTTCCACAAAACAGCACTAGGGTCAAGGTAGTGGATTTGCTGCCCCATGGCTCATTCATCAATGGAGCTGAAATACTTCTTGCTCCTCATTACTGCTTTCAGGTTTTCCCTTCCATCCATCTCTTAACATTTCCTCCTTTGAAGTTCATGCATTTCATATCATCATCCAGTTAAAATCCTGGTGTGTGGGATATTCAGGCCCTTATCTTAAAAATCAATACTACAGAGGCATCTCAAGGTATAGAACAAAGGCTTTATTCAGGAACTCATGAGTACCAGGCAGTCCCACAATGGATCAAAGTAGTCCAGAGTTGGGAGAGCAGGGGAGCAGTACGTCCCTGGCAACTTTATACAGTCCAGAACAAAGAAAATCCCAAGCCCACCCCTCTTTTCCCTTACATACATTCTAATTGGTTATATATGCTTTACTTTCCTTATTTAGGAATTGGAATGTTGACAACTTATAAATCAGACTACCTTCTACTTTCCCCATCACCCCGGAAACCGGAACTCAGGCCTTCAGGCTTTGTCTAATTTAGTCTATAGTCCTGAGAGATCTTCACTCCAATTGTCACACTCACTGGCAACTATTATTTACAGATCTTCTAGGTCACTTCTCTTCCATTCTCAATGGGTTCAGTATCTGGCTCACAATTTTTCTCTCCTCCCCAACTCCTGCCCTCACATTTGGGAACTTCAGTATGTATATTAGTTTTCTCTCAAATACCCTAATCAGTCACTTCCTCAATCTATTCACTTTCCAGGAGTTATTCCTACAGTCTAAATTGGTCATGACCTTGATTTTGCCATCACTTACAGACATACTACCCCCATGATCAAGAATTCTAAAATTCCCTTATCTGCTCATAATCTATTGGCATTCTATCTTTCTCTCTGCCTTCCCTTACCAAATCCTGCTTTTTGCCCATTCAATCCCTTGACCCCTTGGTTCTTTCCCAGGTAATCACCCTGCATTAGCCATTCCTCTTTCCCCTATCTTGAATCAATTTAACTTTAATTGTCCCTTCTTTTAAGTTCCTGACCCCCTTATATCACTGATTTTATACTGCCTAATTTAAACCTTAGATCAATTCCACCATCCACTGTTTAGTTCCTATACACTTGCTGCTGCTGAAAGTGGAGAGAATTACACAACTGTTCTGACTGGGTCCACTAGAAATTTATATTATACAATCTCAACTGAGCTTTCACTGCTACTGGGCAATCCTTCTGTATCTCTCTAATATACTTACTATTGCACTTTCTACAGAGGCTCTTCCAAATCTTTTCCTTCCTCCTCAAACCTTCCATGGCTTTACCCCCAACACAACACACCCTCTCAGTTGATAACTTTGCCTAAAATTTTACAGGAAAAAAAAAATTTAAGACCAAATAATTCCACTATCTCTTGCCTTAAGTCATTTATCTCTTCCTCCACCCCCCTTTCACATGCACTGGTAGCCTTAATCCTTACCAAGACTAATCCCTCTACTTGCAAAAGTAATCCCCTTTCATCCTTTCTCCTCCAACACATCCTCACTCTATCACTTATTTTCCATCTCTCCCTGGTTGCTGACTCCTTCTCTATTGCTTACAAACATGTCCCTGTCTCCCTTATCTTCAAAAAATCCTCCTTTGATCTTTTCATCCCCCTTTCATCCTTTCATCTTATATCATCTTATATCTCTTTTGCCCTTTGTGGTTCACTTCCTTGAATAAGGTGTCTACAACAATAGGCTACCTCCTTTTTCTCTCTTTTCACTCCATTCTTACAATCTGGCTTCCAATTTTATCTTTATACTGAAACTGTTCTCTCAAAAATTGCCAATGATTTCTCAATTGCCAAATCCAATGATCTTTTCTCAATTTTTAATCTCTTCAACCTTTTTGCAGTCTTTAACCCTGTTAGTCACTCTCTTCTTCTGATGTTCTCTTTGCCTTATGTAGGTTCTTCAAGACATTACTCTCTCCTTGCTTCTTTTCCCTAGTCTCCTTTGCTGGATCTTCATCCAGTTCACATTCTCTCACCATAATAGGTGATCCACAGAGTTCTTCCTGGGTCTTCTTTTCTCCCTTTCTATTACTTTCCTTAGTGTTCTCCTCAGCTCCCATGGATTTCATTGTCATTTTTATGCTGATGATTCTTATACCTATCTAACCTGCCCTTATCTCTCTGCTGAATTTCAATCTTACTTTTCTAACTATTTTTGAGACACCTTGAATTGGATGTCTAGGATTCATCTTAAGCTCAATTATATCTAAATTGAACTCATTATTTCCCCCTCTACTTTCCTACTTACTATTGAGAACACCACCATCTTCCTAGTTCATTAGACTCACAATCTAGGTGCTATCTTCCCCTATATTTAATCTATTGCCAAGATCTGTCAAAATCACCTTTGCAACATCTCTAATATTCACCCTTCTTTCCTCTGACATTGCTGCTACTCTGATAAAGACCCTTATTACCTCATGTCTATAATTATTGCCAGTGAGTCTGTTGCCTCAAGTCCCTCTCTACTTCAATTCATCATCTATTCAGTGGTTTTTCCTAAAGCACATGTTTGGCTATGTCACCCCCTTACCTGAAAATATGCAGTAGCTCCCTATTACCTTTAGGATCAAATACAAAATTCTATATTTTTGAAAGTCCTTAACTCCCCCCTCCCACACACCTTTCCAGTCTTCTTAAAAATTTACACTCTTCAATCCAATGACACTGATCACTTTGCTGTTCCATGAACAAGACACTCCATTTTGCAGCTCTGGTCATTTTTTCAAGTTGTTCTCCATACCTGAAACTTTCTCCTTTTCATCTCTGCTTACTGACTTCTCTAGTTTCCTTTAAATTTCAACTAAAATCCCATCTTCTTTAGGATGCTTTGCCTAACAACTCTCAATTCTAGTGCCTTCTCTCTGTTAAAAACTTACTATTATCCTACATATAGCTTGTTTGTATATATTTGTTTGCATTTCATTTCCCTCACTCAATAGTAAGCTCCTTAAGGTTAGGAACTGTCTTGCCTTTTTTTTTTTTTTAGATCCCCATTACTTAGCATCATGCCTGGCATATAACAACTTATTAAATGTTCATTAACTGATTATATTATTATTATTAGCTGACAAGCAATGTGACATCAATGGGAAGAGCATAGATTGGAGAGTCAGGAGACCTAAATTCTAGTCCAATCTCTTCCACCAGCTGGCTGTGTGACCTAGTCAAATCATTTCACTTGTCTGAATTTCATTTCCTTCTTTTTAACATGATTAGAATGGACTAGAAGATCTCAAATATTCCTTCCAGCTCTAAATTCTATGGAAATTCCAGGGAAATTAATTCCAGATTCATATATGGAAGAACATTTTAATAATTAGTGCAAACAGAATGTATTATTTCAAAAAGTAGTGTGTTTCCCATTAATGGATTTTCAGAGAATTGCTTATGCACTATCTTATACTCTTTCATTTAAAATTATTGCATATACTCATTCCCATTTGCCAAAATCACATATTGCTTTTCCTTTTTAGTAGCTGTGTTGGACCTGATCCTCTACCAAAGACCTCCTCTGATGCTTCCCTACGGTGTAAATGGAGCCCTAGCTTTTCAGACTCTATTTAGGTAGAGAGAATTTGAGTATAGGGATAATAAGAAAGGAATGACAAGTCAATTATAAGATGTGTGATTTGTTGGAGATAATTTAAATAATTTTTTTAGGGATAATATAAAATGGATTTTTGTGCTACTTGGGAGGTTGGTTAGAAGAGCTCTAAAATCCCTTCCAACCATAAATGTCTATAATTCAACGGGACTATTTACTTTTTTTGCCATTGTTCATCTCATGAACACAGAATAGTGTATTGGTTTAGAGGTGACTTTGGAGCTATTTTGACCTGGGTTTAAGGTCTGTCTTTGACATAGAAAGGCTGTATGACCCCAGGTAAATAATTTCTCTAGGCAGTTCCCTAAGACTATAAGTTATGGAGAAGCTGCCAATCTGCACTGGGGAAGTGCAGGAGTTTCCTATACCAAAGAAATCCCAGGTCTAATCCCTCTCCCCATCCAATGCTCACATGTGTCTATAGCTGATTCTTGTTACTGCTACAGAGCCTTCCCACTAGGTATCCATCCACCTATTAAAGTGAAGTAGTAGAATGAACATTCTGAATTGATTCATTAAATGATGAAGCAACTCATAGATGAATGAAATGGTCTTTATAGCTTCCCACTGTTGATGGCTCTGAAGCAAAGGAGTTCAGGATAAAGGATTATTAAGGAAACAGAGACCTAGACAAGATAGGCTTTGATAATAATACTGATAACTCCCATTTATACTTTATAAGGACTTTCTCCACAATGACTCTATTAAATAGATAATACAAATATCAGTATTTCCATGTTACAAGAACAATAGACAATTGTTCATTGTCATGGATAATAAGACTTGCCATTCCTTTCTCATCATCCCTACAATCAAAATCTCTCCACCTAAATTGAATCTGAAAAGCTAGGGCCCCATTTATGCTATAAGAAAGCATCAGAAGAAGTCTTTTGCAGAGAACTGGGTCCAACACAGCTACTAAAAAAGGACAAGTAATATGTGATTTTGGCAAATGGGAATGGGTATATGGAATAATTTTAAATGAAAGAAAGAGTACAAGATAGTGCATAAGTAATACTTTGAAATATATCAGCAAAGATCAAGAGATAATTTGAAGGTATACAAAAAGCAAGAATGTGATGATCACTTGTTTTGGGGGGAAATATTTTCCAAACTCATAATAATCCTTCTCTGGATCAGTTTTTTATTCTTTTTTAGAAATATCTATAAAATTAATGGTAAGAAAGAGAAACTGGCCTTAGAGTCAGGAAGAACTGGGGCAAGCTTATCAGTTGTCTAGAGTCCAGGCAACTAATCCTCTAAGACTACAAGGTTTTAGAACAGGTGCCAAGCTGCCACTGGTACAGGGAATTAAGCCATATGAATTCCCTTTGCCAATGAACTCAAAAGTCAGGTCCTATTAAGACAATAGTCCAAAGAGTTCCAGCATAATTTGAGACCAAAGAGTTAGTAAAACATAGTGATTCTTCACATATTTAATGTATTTCAAATTCAATTTGGAAAGATATGCTTGTGTTTTACTCATGCTTTCTATGTTAATTTGGACCACCTCTTAAATAGGATTGTGACTATTACCTAAATAGAGTCTCAGAACTCACTAATAACTGTAGGTATTCATAAAGAGACTGTCTCTTCAAATAAACAATGAATCTACTGTAAGAGAAATCACCAAAAGTAAACTAAATCAGTGCAATATTTACTGATATTCTATTTGAGGAAAGAACCATATTAAGCATTTCAAGAGAATGCAAAGAATTAGTAGATAATAGTTAATAGTTTGGAGCATTCCACTACCCTTAAGCAGGGAAATCTTGTACATCTCTTCTCCCCCATATAAAAATGAAAAGATAATAGCTTGAAGGTCATCACAATTTTGGTTCTTTGAAGAAACCCTCTGAGTGCTGGGGAACCCTAGGGACTTAGGTTGAAAGCTTGAAGGGAACTTAGAAGCTGAGGCCCTGAGAGATGAATAGTTCTGGTTACCGAGGTATTATGTGACAAAGCTGGAAATTCAGTCCAAGTGCCCAGACTCCAAAACCAGTGACCTTTGCACTGGACCAGCACTACCATCATTCACTTTGACCATTAATCATTCAATATGCAGATGAGTCTATGTTGTAGAGTAGGCTTTTCCCTCATGAATCCATCCTCTACACAACTGCCAAAATAATTTTCCTAAGGCATAGGTATGACCAGGAAGCCCTGATGAACTCAAAAACCCCAAGTGGTTCCTTACTGCTTCTGGGAAAATGTAGTGGTTAGAGAGCTGATCACAGAATCAGGAAAACCTGTAAATATCAAGAACATGATGTTCAATTGGTTATTTGGGGGCAATATTTATCACTTATAATTTTTTTCTGAATCTTTCATTTTCTTTTAGACAAATCTTTTAGAAAGAGAATGGTGAGAGGCATTGTGGTAAAGTAGTTAAGAGAGCTAGCCTTGGCCAAGAAAAACTGGGTTCAAGTCTCAACTCTTAATACATAGTGACCTTGGACAAATCACTCAGTTCCTCAGTTGTCTAGGGAACTTTAAGACTGTAAGTTATAGAGAAAGTGATAACTAGTATTAATAGAGTGAGTTTCCTCACCTGAGAATTTCCATGACTAGTGAAATTATGGACCTAGTCCTTTCTGCTATTCCTTTACTCAACCTAGAATGTAAGGTCCTATACAATTTGCCTTTCCAAACTTACTTTGTATAACTTTCCGTTCAGGGACTAACTATGTTTCAGTCAGACTGAACTGCTAAAATCCCTTCAATATTCTCTCTCATGCCTCCATAAATTCATGTGAATTGCCTCGAATGCACTCCTTCCTCATCTCTGCTTTTTAGATTCCAACCCTTCTCACAAAGATTGGCTCATTCTTTCTCTCTGTCTCTCATTTCTGTTTCTCCCTTGTTCATTTTTCTATCTTCCCCATTCCCCACCAAACTGTTATACCATACTGATCTCTATACATGCCATAGCTCTCCCCACCCCCAACCTCCTACCATCATTCAGTACAATGTGCAACTTGTCAAACTGCTATTGTAGGTGCTGAAGCTCATGCATCTTCAGCAGTCACAACTAAAAACCCAAAGGGGAAAGTTTTCACTACCAAAGTCCTTGGATTCATCAATAGTTTAGCATCAGAAACCTGTATGATTTTGTGAAAATGACATTACAATAGATTCATTGTTATGTGCTTCTCTGCTGCACCCTAAGAAACATGGAGCCTTTCTATCTGACTTGCAAGTGAAACATGTTAGAAATCCCATTAGAATGAGAGCAGGCTATCTTTTCTATTTGTGTCCACAGCACTTAGCACAGTGCTTTGCATGGTGTAAATACTTAATAAATGTTTTTTCATTAATTTGTTCATTTAAATTTGGAAACTTCAATGAGCAAGAAACTAGTTATCTCACCCACTTTGCCAACCTTCCTTGCATCTTTGGCATCCATTGACAGGAATTGGTGACATGATGCAGTTGAAATATAGACAAATCACCTTTGGGAGGGAGGGAAAGAGGGAAAGAGAGAGAGAGAGACAAAGAGAGAGAGGAAGGAGAGACAAGGGAGAGAGAGGGGAAGGCTGGAGGGAGGGAGGGAGAGGGAGAAAGAGAGAGACAGAGACAGAGAGAGAAAGAGAGAGAGAGAAATGAGCCTTAGAAAAGTTAAAGTTTTATCTCACATTTAAGTCTCTAGAACTCTAGAATCTGGAGTCAGGAAATAAGGAATGTATAGAGCTCAGAAAGATTGACTTTTTCAGTTCCTCTTCTATTTCTGCATTTTTTTTCTTCAATAATTCTATTATGCATGTCTTTATGTGGAGAGAGAAGAGGGAATGAAGGGATAGAAGGAAGGAAGAAAGGGGAAAAACATAAAGTGGAAGGGGGAAAGAAAGAAGGATAGATGTATGGATAGATATAGTATAAAATGATGAGGGGAGAGAGATGAGAATGTGAGAAAGGGAGGGAGAAAAAGACAGAGATAGATACATATACAAAGAGACAGAGAGAGACAGACATAGAGACAGAAATACATGGGGGGAGAGATTATTTATATGCTTTATCAAGAGATCATTTTCCAAGCTCAAAGGAATAACTTCTTGGCTTGTTCCCCTGGCTAAGACTTTCTGACTTCTTAAAGCTAGGAGAGGCTCTTCAGTCACAGTGTTTTTCAAGGATGAAATGAATTTGCAGACAGAAGAGGAGGGAATTTTCTATATAGATCTTAAGAGGTCTGAGGTTTTCCTTCTTTCTTTTCTTTTATGTGGATGACAAAGACCTTCGACTAGCAAGAACATGTGAGGCTACTCATTGTGTGGGAGTCTGGGGAAGCAGACAACAGGCTCCCAAAGTGTCAGGGGTACTTTGTAGTCAGGAACTCACCAGGGGACAACTCCTACATTTTAAACCAGTATTTAATAGCTTTCCAAAGAGAAAATGAGAGGGAGGTAATAGAGTAGCAAGTATATCAGACCTAGAATCAAAAGAGCTAGATGTGAATTCTGGCCTTGATATTTACTATCTATATTAGTTGTGGCAAATCCTGTTCCCTCTCTAGGGCTCAGTAACTTCATCTATAAAAATGAAGCAATGAGACTAGATGATCCACATCTAAGATATCTTTCAGCTTTAAAACTTATGATCCTTGAACAAATAATAGCCTCATCTTGACTCAATATTTAAGGTAACCCAATTTACCCTGGAAAAAAAGTTGTTTTCTAAGGGGGAAAAAAATCTTGATTCTAATTTTTTCAAGTAACCTCAATTTAAAAAAAAGTCTCAATCTAAATTGGGAACTATCACCTAAATAGAAGTCAGACACCTAAATTGGGAACTGCTACCCCCACAGATGCTCAGACACCCAAACAGACGCTCAAACACCTTACCTTCTGGAAGTATACCTAGCTTAGGGCCTATAACAGCCATCCCCTGAGGTTAAGCCCACCTACTTCCAAGAATATCCAGGCAAAACATTTAAGGTTGTGTGGGAAGGAACAGCAGTCAAAGAATTATAGATTTGGACCTAGAAGGGGGTACCGATATCATTTAGTTCAACCCTTTCATCTTACAGATGAGGCAAGTGAAGTGGAAAGATTAAGTGAGGAAATTGAGAAGTTGAGTCACACAGAATTAGGTAGTAGAGATAGGAAACTCAGGTTCTCCAACCAGAATGCCAGTTGTCCTTTCACTGTTTACCTGAGCCCTGTTTCCATCAGGATACCTGAAGGTCAAGGTGAGTCAGTCTTCATGTAATATTTGTGTTGTTAATGCCATCTTCATTGCATTGTGATGTGGTAGTCTCGTTCAATATTTCCTCAAACCACCTTCTTAATATAGGTCAAGTTCACTGCCTTGGCAACAGAACCACTAGTAGAATTAAAACTAGCTTTTTCCATATAAATCTTATTCAACTTCATGGTAAGAAAGATTATTTCTTCTATCCCCCTGTCTTCAAGCATCATACTACATTCACCACTTTTTTTATTGTACTATCCCTATCATTTTAACTATCTCACAGCCATTTGGTTAAGAATTGGAATAGGAAAATGTTCAGGACCTACGATATCACTGATACAGAGAATTCCCAGGTGAGGAAATTCCCTCTACTAATATATGTTGGCACCTTTTGTGTAACTTATAGTCTTTAGATTATAAATTCTGTTCTAGTCACTGTTTTAGGCAGTGAGAAATTAAGTGATTTGCCCAAGTGCAAATGTCAGGGGTAGTACCAGAACCCATATCTTTCTGGTTCCAGGGTCATTTCCCCACTCGCTACTTCACACTGCCTCTCATTTGGTGAAGAAAGTGCTTAGAAAATCTCAATGCTTTCTCAGGGTACAGGTTATAATCATTATCAAAGTAGAAGGAATCATTTCTAACCACTGGCAGACCAAAGTACAGATACATGAAGGAGAAGACAAATGTTCAAAATTTATTAAACATTAAGAATAATAGACAAAGGTTTGGGTTGAACAACATATAAGAAGCAATCCTGTATCATGATGCACAATTTCAGCTGATTGCCTAGGTGAACACAAATTATTTAACAGATGCAATCTTGTGGTGTTCCCCAAAATTACAATGGTTAATCACTAGATAAAGTTTGGTCTGGTGGTCTCAAATGAAAGGTCCCAGTATCCTTAAGTATCACAAAAGAGGAAATTTAAAAGAACAAAAGGGGATTCATCTTACCATTCAAATAGAAGCCACCAAGACTACAGCAAGGCTTGTTTCTGTTGACTTTTAAGTCACTCCCAGATGCAGAGAGGAGAATTTATCAAGGACTCAAGCCTTATGGAAATGTAAGAGTGGAAGAACCTTAGAGGGAAGATGGCAAGATTGAGGGAAGTGAGTACCACCTGGAGAGTTGGCCACGCAGCTTGGACTCGGTCCTATCATCACTTAAGTCCTAAATTTATGATGCTGGGTTTTCCCTGGACAGGGATGAAACTCCACCTCCTATGGTATTGTTCTAAGAAGCAATCATGCTTTCCCCCTAATAAATAATATTTCAAGTACTATGTAGACTTTAAGACATAGGTATTTCTTCTACCAGTATAAATTTTAATCCATCCAAACCTTGGGTGACTGAAGAGATCCATTATATAAGTTCTTACTTGAGGGAATGTCTATTATTCTGCCCTGCTGACTCTATTCATAGTCATTCTAATTCTATCTGGTCAAATGTGGTTTTCACATGGGCTAAAAAAAAGCCACAGAAATAGAATGAAGAGTATTTACTTGTTGAAGGAATTCATTGTTGTCCATAAACATCCCCTAGTGGGAGAGTGGGCTGCTAACTTGGTCTGGTTGATAAAAAATTTTGAGACTTCTCTCTGCTAGTCAAAAGGAATTGTCAAAGACAGCTGCCAGCAAAGTTTCTAGTCTGCAGACTCCTATTTCAAGTTTTAACTTGATTTGTTTTGGGGTGATGCGATTTTTCAACTCCCTGGATTTTTAATCCCTGTAAGGTGCTTGTAATGACAGATGAAAGTGACAATGTGATTTGTATAACAGAACAATGTTCAATCAACATTGTTCTAAGGGCAACTGGACTGAATTTGTCCTGTCCTGATTGCTCTAGATATCACCAAGTCACAGTATGAGATTACTTCCACTTCACTGACCAGAATGATTAATCTTCCTGGCATGATTAGCTCAACTGAGAGGTGGAAGTAGGGATGGGGGAGACAGAGACTGAGGGAATGAAGATAAAGGAAAAGAAGAAAGTGAAAGAGGAGAGAAGGAAGAAAGAGAGCTAAAGCAAGAGAGATGGGGATAAGGAGAGAGAGAGAGAGAGAAAAGAGAAAAAAAGAGAGAGAGAGAAGGGAGGAAGAGAGGAGAGAGAAAGAAAGAAGGAGAGAGGGGAGGAAGGAAAGAGGAGAGACAGAAAGAGACAGAGACAGAGAAGGAGAGACAGAGAAACAGAGAGGGAGAAGGGAGGGAGGGAGAAAGTGGGAGAAATAGAGAGAAAGGAGACAGAGAGAAAGGAGAGAGAGACAGAGAGAAGGAGAGAGAGCAACAGATATAAGGCACCTGTGCAGACTCAGAAGTGTTTAACTGTAAAGATGAGGTAGCTGCTTAAAACCTCTCCTGGCACACAATAGAAAGAATGTGGTGAGTTATGTTTTTTTTTTCCATTTTCCATAGAAAACATCTGTGACATTAATTCTTTACAAATAAGCCCATTCCAAGAAAGACCAATGATGTTTGCTCAGCTGCCTTTTTATACTCTGATGAGTTAGGATGGTCCAAAATGCAATCCACCGACACTTTTCCACTTGCAAGATATAATTTCTGTCACTGACTTCACAACTGTTAATTACGGCTATTTAAATGTACCCATATTATTAAGAATATGTCAATTACCAATTCCACTGCAATTAACCACTGCTTCTGAAAAATCGGAGTTCATAATCATTTGAGTTTGAACTGATATACTATCCTACTCTACCTTTGGGAAGTCAACTTTTCAGATGCCAATTGACAAGAATTTCTATTTGATTCCCTTACCCATCATCTTCCATGAGCTATTGTTTGGGAGCAGAGTGAATGCCAGTAGGAGACCAAGAACCTGGCCAATTTATCAGTTTTGCCACATTCACAAAGATGCTAATACAGAGATATTCCTAAGGGACCAATAGTGAGACATCACTGAAGAGCAGGGTACTCATGAGGCAGGAAATTAGAAAATCCCATTGAATAAAAGAAATATTTAATCTAGAACAAAATGTTCCATCTTTTTTTTTTCAGTAACATTGCAATCTGTTGACATAATACACTCCAGTGAAACAAGGAACAATCTTTGTTAAAGGAGAAACATCTAGCAAATTACGGACCAAACACTTAGCACCGATATTCACCCCACATTTCAATACCGTATTTGAGACATGTGTCTGCAAGGGAGAATGGGGCTGTTCCAAATACTTGCAGCAGGAAACCCATCCCAGCAATATGTCATTCCAGAGTGAACATGAAAATTTTGTGGCAGATGCTTTTCCTAAAAAATACTGTTATCATTCAATAAATATTTGACTAAAATCCATTTTGTGCTTCTGGGTGATATTGACTGACTTACTTTTTAATTCCTAAAAGAAAATACGAAAGTTCCTTATGTGTTTACAAGCAAGAAGTATTGTGGCAAGCCTCAGTACTGTCAAAATTTTTCATTTGCAGCAGAAAACATGCTGATGAATCAGTGATTGGCTTGAAATAGTAAAGATTTCGAAAACTCCAAAGCATTCCTTCTCTGTACAATAATGGTGAATATATATATATATTTATATATATATCTTTGCTATATAATTTTAAAACATGGAATAAATTTTTTTCCTTTTCTCTTTGCTATATATAATATATGTCTTTCAAAATACATGGTCAGTATTTGTATCTGAAAAATACTGTACAAAAAAAACACCTTCCTATAATTACTCTGTATAAACATTAAACAATTTTTTTTAATAATTTCTCCTTTTGGTCTAGAGTAAACATTCAAATCGATTGGATTAACCACAGTTTATGACAACATCATCCCCTTCTGAGATACACCAGTGTCTTTACATTCATTTTTTCAGAAGTCCACTTTATAACAGAACTTACATCCTAAAGCAAACAGCAATAAAGCAACAAAGGAAATTCCAGAACTGTTATTATTTCATGAATAATTTCAAAACAACACCAGGGCAGGGAAGAAAAGGAGAGGTGAGGCTTAAAAAATACCCAACTTGCTAACAATTAAAATCATTTTTAGAAACAGCAAGAGAGTTCACAAAAAATATATATATATATGTATATATATTTTACAAAAGTGAAAAAAAAAACAAACATCTGAAACCACTGAACTATGTTCTGGATATCTGTCATCTTTCAACTGGAACAAGGGAAGAAAAGTGCCAAAAGAAGTGTGTGTGTGTGTGTGTGTGTGTGTGTGTGTGTGTGTGTGTGCGTGTGTGCGTGTGTGTGTGTGAGGGTGGGGGAGAAAGACAAAATAAACTCCTTTTGGTGTCAAAAGCTGATGAGAGTGAGACTTGTTATTTGGCTCTGATATCAATGAACTGCCCTTTTTCTTGTAGACCCAGCATCTTCCTCCGCCTCTCTTAATCTGGGGATGTTCTGGGCATGCTCAAAATGTGTCACTTTCCTTATTTTCTTTCTTTCTTCTTTATTTTTTTTTTTTTTAAAGACAAAGAAACTCTCAGGTAGGGAATGATCCTACATCCACTAGTAAGAAGACTCAGGCAGCATGCTCTAGCATACAACAGGGTTATTGCTTTAGGTACAGACAGTGCAAAAAATACTCTGTGTGCCCTAGTAATGGTGTTCTTACATAGTTGGGGCTCGGAGATTCAAAAGGAAACTTAGCAGATACGGAGAGTGAATATGGGGCCCTAATGAATCTAAATAACACTTGAGATTTGTAGACAAATATCACCAGAATTTAAAAATATGAGGAAAGCAATCTCTAAAAATTAATATTTCTGCGTGTAGCACTAAGTTATCCTGTGCACCTTATTAGTTTGTTAACGTTTGATTAAACATAAACAATAACTTGTACTTTTAAAAACTGAGATCTACTTTTTTTTAAAACTGGGATCTTTCTGTCTAAATCCAAGGAAGGGGATCAAAAGAGGAATAAAAGTCTAAAGGGAAGCAGCGCTGACTGGGGTGAGAGGGTCAGGATGCAGGAGACAAAAAAGGGAGAGAATGAATAGCCACCATCGTTCTCAAGAGTCCAAGTAAAAATGTGGCACTTTTTTTGTTGTTGTTGAACTAAATGAAAAGTCAGAGGTGGGAAGAGAGAGGGGCGAGGAGGGGGTTCGTAAAAATGGGAAATGCACCGGTAGCCGTTCTCCCACCTTGGTGCACACAATGTGCATGCGCTTGTGCGCACACATCACTCACACACACACACACACACACACACACACACACACACACACACAAATGCAAGTCAGTTTCTGTTGATGCTTCGAGTAAAGTGCTGATGACAGCAAGGTTGGTTTGGAGGCGGTCTTATCAAACAGGAAACGCTGTCCATCTATGCAAGGAAGGGCCAGCCACCCCAAATGCCATCCTACAGGGGGCCGTGCCTGGCCTCATACTTGGCGAGTATGTTCTTGCATTTACCCAGCTCTTTCCGCAAGTCAGCCACCTCCTGGCGAAGGGCCGAGTTCTCTTTCTCCAGGAACGAAGCCCGAATGGCAATCTGATTCTCCTTCAGCCTGCGGGCATCTCGGGAGCGTTTGGCAGCCATGTTGTTCTTTCTGCGCCTTGCCCAGTACTTGTCATCCTGCTCATTAGTTACAGAAAGAAAAGAAACAAGATATTAGATTTCAGCAAAGCCACACGATGACCCGGGATGTCCCACGGGCAGATTCTGCCCTGGACCGAGAGCACCGGTCAGACTCCCGGAACCTCGGAAGGGACAGCTGGGACCCAGAGCTCCAAGGAGGGGTTTAGGGCAGTCCCACAAACTTCAGTGGGAGCCAGAGTCAGAGTCGGAGCGAGACTGGGGATCAGCAGGTTTATTGCAGTCTGCCAGCCCTATCCCACCTGGCTATGGCTCTGCCCCTTCCCAGTGAGGGCGGGCTTTCTTCCTGTCCAGTGGGCGACAAGGCACCAGCCTTTTGGAAAGCTCTTCTTCAGAAACTCATGAAAGGCTGGGCATGGGCCTGTCAGAAAAGGCATCACGTTCTAAGTAAGAAAACGTGTGACTTCTTTTTTTTTCTCCCAGATCTGATATAGGAAGAAAGTTCCTTAGTATAATCACCTTTCTAAAACTTCAAGTCTCAAAGAGTTGCCTGGGGACACTAAGGGATCTGCCCAAGATCACCAATGTGTGTCACGGGCAAGACCTGAATCCGACTTTTCATGATTCATGGGTCAACTCTCTACCCATTAAGCCATGCTGGCTATCTTGTATATACATATACATGCACCTCTATGTCTATGTACACACAGAGATATAGATATATAAACAGGCAGATATTTTATTTATGTGTATATGTATGCATATTTACATGTATATATCTGTATATTATACACACAGGCATAGAAATATAGTTATATATGGATATGTAGATATAAATTGATATTTTATTTATGTGTATATATGCATATACATATGTATATATGTATACACAGATATAGATATATAGTTGTATTATGGATATATAGATATAAATAGATATTTTATTTATGTGTATATATGTGTGTGTATATACACACACGCACATATATGTATATGCACAGATATAGATATATAGTTATATATTAGTATGTAGATATAAAATGATTGCTATTTATGTGTATATATTATGCATATACATAAGCATACATATGTATATATATACACACAGATATAAATATGTAGTTATATATATGGATATATAGATATAAATTGATAGATATTTTGTTTGCATGTATATATGTATGTACATATACAAGTATATACATGTATATATAGATATAAATATATAGTTATATCTATGGATATATAGATTGATTGCTATTTTATTTATGTGCATATATGTATGTTTATATATTATATAGATATTTGTATATTTAGATGTATATATTAATATTTGTATTTTTATGTATTTTTTATATTTGTATTTTGTATTTTTTAATTTTATATTTGCATTTATCATTTATATATGTATATATGCATTCTTTTTTTCTTTTTTTTTTTTTTTTGCTTAGGCAATTGGGGTTAAGTGACTTGCCCAGAGTCGCACAGCTAGGGCATGTTAAGTGTCTGAGAACACATTTGAACTCAGGTCCTCCTGAATTCAGGGCTGGTGCTCTATCTACTGCTCCATTTAGCTGCCCCTATATGCACTCTTAATAGCACCTTCTCTCTCTTTCCCTTTCTGCCCCCTTCCCTCTTTTTTCTTTACTTCCCCCTCCTCTCAATTAAACAATGTCAGAAGAGTGACAAGGAAGATATTTTATAAAATGGAAAATGCACCCATATTCCTTTTCTCACCTTGGTGAGAAACATATATATATAGGGCAGGCACATACACACACACACACACACATACACACAGAAATGCAAGTCATTTGATGTTTCTGGCAAAATGCTAATAACACTCTCCATCCATATGTATGAATGCATCAATAAATGAATGCATGCATATATATGTATGCATATATATATATATATATATATATATTCCTAATTCTATATATAGTTCTATCTCTAAATTTGTGGGCATGTGTATTTCTAACTATATCCAGTATAGCATTAAACATCACTGGCAGATTACAAAGTGAATATTATGTTATGGATAAGCAAAAGTTGATGATGTAAATCTTTCCACTAGGGACTTCACAGGGACACACTATATTGATCATCATCCCAATGTTTCTTTGAGATACAGAGTGATCAGGGAATATTCGAGAAATAAGATAAACTAGGACTCAAGGAGATGAAGTCACTTGACCATAATCTAACTCTTGTTATAATCCATAATCCAAACTCTTCACTGAAATTCTTGTCACTAGGATCCTTTTCCTCTCTCACCCAACATTTGAAAATATCTATGTGTACAATACAGACATGCAAGCACACAGACATGCACATATACACACGATTCTGTAGTTTCCTGCAGACCTTTCTTATAGACCTTACTTAACCTGGCTGATACTTAGATTCTTAGTGATGATTGATATGGAAGCAATCCTCCTTTTTATCAAACAAAAATAAAAGAAAATCCTCTTAGGAAAAAACACACTGCATAAATCTTGCTTTAGAACTTTCCATCTAGGTCTCCCCTTTCTCAAAATCAGCTTTAGGCAATTCATTTATGATGCCACCTGAGCCCCATCCCTCATTATTTTAACAAATTGCAACAACAAATCTCTTAATCCCAGACTGAAAGGGGCAAATCTGATGGCTGCAGTCACGTGCCATCCAGGAAGCATCCAGGAACCTAATCTTCTTATATTCCCCTGGGACCATTAAGGGTCATAGTCAATGCATGTGATTGTACCAGAAGGGTCCAAATTATCCCTAAGTCTGCTCCCAGTACTTGAGATCTGTTTTTCATGCCCAAAGTTTTAGGAGAAATAAAAATATCTTTGAGGGTCATGCTATAGAAACCATTGCTGAGGCAGCTGGTGCCATAGCAAATAGAACATTGCTCTAGGATCAGGAAGATCTGAGTTCATATTCAACCTTAGAGTAGCCAACTGACAAGTTAATTTTTGTTTGCCTCAGTTTCCTCAACTATAAAATGGCAGTAATAACAACACGTACCTTGTAGGGTTGTTGTGAATATCAAATGAGATTATATTTGCAAATATGTCTTAGCATAATGCTTGGCAAATAGTAGAAGCTTAATAAATGCTTAGTATCTTCCTACTACTCCCTATATACACATACCTTCTCTTGGGCACATAGAAACTATGGTTCCCCTTCTTGACAATCACTCCCAAGGACCTTATACATGTCACAAATAAAGCTGAACTAAAATTTCTCTTGTGTGGTCAGAATAGGTAGAAGATGAAGGAGAAAAGGGTAGGTCAGAGAGCTGTTGCTCTGGGATGAGTAGCTTATTCACAATTTCCATTCCAGGATCACAGGATAGATGTGCAGATGTCAAAATTCCTCCTTTTCTGTCCACCTCCCTTAATGAGCCTGCACATTCTATCCTCCTCCCCAAGAAATCACTATGATCAGGCTTCCCCCAACCAGCCCCATCTTCTCCCAAACTGCCTCACACTCCAAAATTACCTCTCTGCCGCCCACACTCACATCAAAGCTCTCAAGCCCTTCTCTGCATTACACTGGTTTCATCAGTTTGCTTTCCTAACCAAGCTGACTGACTGCTATCCAACTTCTTAACTTTTCCAGTTTCCTCATTAAAACTCTTAGTTTTCTAACCACTAGAAATTCAGCAACATGGATCAATACTTTGGAATAGGTCTGCCTTAAATTAAACTATCCTGCTACTAACTAGTTGAATGAATCTAAGTAAATCATTTCATTTTTCTGGACCACAGTTCCTACCTATAAAATGGGAGAGTTTGAATTAGGTGGTCTCTGAGCTTTCAACTTCTGAAACAATTATTCAATTCAATTATTCATTCCAGCTTCCTTAAAGGCAGCTGGGGCAAGGAAGGAATGGGACTAGAAATATAGCTCTAGGAGGGAGGGAAGGCCAAAAAAAAAAAAAAAAAAAAAAAGACTTAGGCAACATATTTTCCCCCTTCTCACTTCCATTTCTGTATCTCCTTTCCCCTATGACATCTCTGAGAATCTGGGTAAAGTACTGCCATGTTGCCCAAAGCTCTCTATTATGGCAACCTTTAGGGATCCATGCTCTAAAATGTTTTCTGCCATCCCTACTTCCCAACACAAACCTTGCCATTTCAATAAGTGGACCTCAGTTTCCTTACCTATAAAACAATGTTATAGTTTTTTTCCCAGATGTAATATTGTAGTTATATGATGAAAACTTTCATATTGGAGAGTATCCTCTCTTACTAACCTTCCTCTAATGTTTGCTTGTAAATTCAAATGAATTCATAATCAGTAGACCAATGATAGGTTCTGTAATCATGGGGGAGTTATTATGAGTTTTGGACAAAGAAATCGAAAGGCATAAATCTTTCTTGAAAATTCCTTATCCCAATTTACTTTCTCAAAGCAGCTAAAGGCAACAAATTTTCCTTTCTGGGATTCACAATTTCACCTGTTCTTTTCAATAACACAGAGATTCCAAATTTTATCATAGAGGGTCAAAAGATATCTTCCAAAACCAAACTTGACCTGGTATCATAAAGACTGCCCTTGATTGTTGCCTTAAAGACCACATGGGAAGAAGTTAAATGGATAAACCTGGAGGCTCCCAGAACAACCAAGCATCCATTGCCAGAAACCTTCCAGAAAGTGGTACAATCTGGCTTTTTTTCTCCTCTTGAGTTGGAATTAAAGAAGTCTTCAGAAGGGTCATGACTCAATTATTCTACAATAATTCCTCCTTTCCTATCCATGACCTTAAAAGTGTAGGGTTTTTAGGTTTTATAAAAGTATTAATAATTAACCATATTTCCATAAACTACTTGCCATGTATGCCTAATCCCCACCTGGTATAATAGCAACTATGTTATCTATTAATTTTATTTTAAATTTTATCCAATTACAACACTTGTTCTTATTCATATATGTTCAGTTTTCACAGTATTTTTACTCACACTGCCTCATTGTTTACTTTTATCTTCAAAAAATTACATGGGGCAATTTGTTTTTGTGGAAAAGTATGTGACAAAGAATCATTTTATCATCAAGAGTACTTGAAATTTTTGGCCATTACATCCTTTATCTACCAAGTCATTTGAATCTTGGGAACTCTCTTTAGAGTTCCTCTTTAGGTTTTCCCCAGGAGTGGGACATGCCCACTCAACAGTCCTTTTCAAAACTTTCAAATACCTTGGAAAGCTGAAGTAGATAGGCTCCTCAGCTTAAGTGCAATAGATAAGGGCTTGAGATAGAGATGGAATTTAGGAAATAAATCAAAGAACAGCAATCAATTGGGAGAAGACACTGCCATCTCAGTCCCTTTAGACTGTAAGCTCCTTGAAAGCTAGGACCACATTTTATCTTTGTTTCTTCCTTAGAACCCATAACAATAATTTGTACTTATAACATAAAGCAAATATTTGGTAGGAAAAGAAAACATCAATATATGAATGTAAGTTTCCAATACTAAGTAGCCATCATTTCTCCCCGCTTTTTGCCAATTCACCCAATTGGGAATTGGGGTTTGGGTTATATTTTGTTGTGTACCTCAGTCTCTTTTATTTTGTCCTAATGATGGCAGATGCTGTCTTCTTAATCCCTTCAAAAATCTAATTTTCAACTTGAGATTTATAATGTGCCAAAACTCAGCATGATCTTACTCTTGAAGGTATTTCCAGGGATTTAAACTAGTATGTTATGGGAGTTAATACTGTTATTTGATCCTTACTACTCCCCACTTCCCACACATCATTCTAGAAATCAAAGATGGAACTATCAGCATAAATCAGTTCCAGAAAGTTTACATCCCCCTTTATTCCAACAAAAGATTTTTCTACTTCATGTACCATATTTCAGTCTGAATGAGTAGGAGGGAGGAGGAGGGAACAGAGAGCTATTTCTATATACATCAGTGGATCTGAGATCTCAGTGCTGTAGTTCTTTCCAGTGATATAGTAGATTACATCTATCCATGTCTGTCCATCTATGTAACTCTTGTCCATATCCTGTCACAAATCCTCCAAAAGGTGTCCACTCGACACAGTTAGAGTTCTCCTCCAGATGGCCTGACCCTGAATGCTAATTATATCTCATGCTTTCATTCCATGACCAGCCCACCAATAAACATTAACATAATTGTTTTATGCCATTATTTTTAATTTATAGAAGTCAAATGTCTTAGAATGTAGGCAAGAATATCTGATACCAAATACTAGATAAGTGAAAAAGTAATTTTATTTGGCTTTATAATAGATGTATAGAGAGAGATAGATATATTTTTCCCCAGAAACAGATGTGTTTTCCTCATTCTATTTTCATTCAGCAAGGCAGAGATAAACCAATTTGGGATTAAGCAATCCTCCAGGATAAACTATAAAGTGAATATTATATAGTGGATAATTAAGTGCTAACTCTATTATCTTTCTGCCAAGAGCTTCAAAACCCTTTAAAATAGTGATGTTTTTCTTTCTTTTTTTAAAAAAAAATTTGTGAAATACAAAGGGAACAGAGGATCTTCAAGCACAGGAGAAAGTGAGACATAATAAAATGAAATACTTTGCCCAGTTCCCAAAGGAAGAACAACCAAAATCCCATGTCTCCCAACCACAATACACCAACACTTTCCTCAGGTAGCCCTTTGAATTTTTCTTTCTCCAGCCTAGTTACCAGTTCCAATTTACCTTCAGATCTTCAGGGATGAAGACTTTTCGAGCTTTCTTAATCATGGGTTGTGGTTTGAGCTCCTCCTCTGAGAACTTGCGTTTTCGAGGGTCAAACATTTCCTGGCCAGGGATGCTGGACAGAGCCAAGTCAGCTGGGTCTGGTTCATAACCCACAGGGACCTGGATGGTCTCTGGGTCAATGGGACTTGGCGTGTTGCGGTTTGTGGATAATATCTGACCTGCAATGACACAGGAGGAATTTTGAAACAGAAATACCCTCAAAGAGTTCCCAAAAGTAGTGGCTAGTTCACTTTTCTAGGAGGAAGCAAAATTTATAGCAATAATGCCTTTTGTTTCTTTGGAGTTTGCTATTTCACCTGTCCCACAATATTCTCAAGAAAAAGGCAAGAATAGTAGAGTTTTAATACTTTTACTGATTGAAAAACACGGAAGAAAGTTGATTTGTTAAAGTTTACATAGTAAGTCTAATCACCTGCGTGTGGGAGATTTCAAATCCATAAATCCTGACCAACTTTATGAGGCAGTGAAGAGGACCAGTATATAGAGACCTGAACTGGATTCAAGAAAACCTGAGTTCTAATCTGGTATCAGAAATTTATCCAAATGACCCTGAGTGAGTTGCTTAATGTGTCTGTCTTGTTTTTTTCAACTGTAAAATAGGGATAATCATAGTACCTACCTCCAAATATTGCTGTGAAGATAAAATGAGATACTTGACAAATAAAGTTCTTAGCCTAGTACCTGATACTTAATAAAAGGTTATTTCCTTCTTCTGAGGTAGGCAGTGCCAGTATTACTTCAATTTCCCAGAAGAGTAAATTGAGACTCAGAAAGTCACTCATTTAGGCTCAAACTACTAGTAAATATGAAAGCAAGGACTGAAAAACAGATTTATTCTGATTCTTAATCCAAGAATGTTTTTAAAAATGTTGTGGAGAGTATAGATAAGGAGGGCAGAGACCACATCACTTCCCAAATCATATCATATTGAAAACACACAAAACTTGCAGACCCCCCCCAGAACTATATCTCAAAAGAGAAGCATGGAAAAGCCTGAAGCTTGGGACAGTGCCTTCCTATCCCAAGCTGAAGAGCCCAACTTTAATATAAAATTCAATCAAAGAAATAGGCTGGTAAAATGAGCAAACAACAAAAAGAAAATTTAACTATAAAAAGCTACTACTATAGCAGGGAAGACTAAAGCATAAATTCAGAAGACCACAGTGTGAAAAGTTACAAATAAAGGCGGAAAAAACTGTTAACTGGATCTAAGCGCAACAATAATTCCTAAGCAAATTAAAGAGATAAGAGTAGTAGATGACAAATTGAGGAAAGAAATGAGAGTGATGCAGGAAAATTATAAAAAGAGAATTAACAGTGAGAGGCACAAAAAATACTGAAGAAAATAACACCTTAAAAAAAAGAATTAACCCAATGATAAAAGAGAAGCAAAAATTCACTGAACTCCTAAAAAAACAGAAAAGCCTAAATAGAAAAGGTGGTACAAAAATTCACTGAAGAAAAGAACTCCTTTAAAAAACAGAAATAACTAAATGGAAAAAGAGGTTTAAAATCTCACCAAAAAAAAAATAATTCCTTAAAAATTAGAGCTGGACAAATGAAAGTAATGATTCCATGAGACATTAAGAAACAATAAAACAAAGTCAAAAGAAGGGGAAAAACATAGAAAAAAATATGAAAAATCTTATCAGAAAAACCACTAATCTGGATAATAGATCAAGGAGAGATAATTTAGGGATCACTGGACTACATGAAAGCCATGATCAAAGAAAGAGCATAAACATCATATTTTTTTTAATTTAAAAAAATTTAATTTTAGAAATGAGAGCTTTATCAGAACCCTTAATATAAAGATGATTTCCCAATTTATTGCTTCCTTCCTAATCTTGTCTGCATTAGTTTTGCTTGTACAAAAACTTTTAAACTTAATATAATTAAAATTATCTATCTGGTGTTCAATTAAGAGTTCCAGTTCTTCTTTGGACACAAATTCCTTCCTTCTCCATAGGTCTAAGAGGTAAACTATCCTATGTTCCTCTAATTTGCTTATAATATCACTCTTTATGATAGACATGATATTTCAAGAAATCAACAAGGAAAACTGCTCCAATACTTTAGATTCAGAGGCTAAACTCCCAGGACTATTATAGCAAATTTCCAGAGTTCCCAAGTCAGAGAAAATACTTCAAGCAGACAGAGAGAAAAAACAATTCAAATATTGTGGAGTCAGTGAGGATTTAGTGACTTTCACTTCAAAGGAATGGAGGACTAGGAATATAATATTCCAAAGGACCTGGCATTACAACCAAGAATAACTTACCCAGAAAAACTTAATATAATTATTCAAGAGGAAAAAAAAAAGCAGAAATCTATTGAAACAGAGGACTTTAAAGTGTTCTTAATGAAAAGACAAGCCTTGAATACAAAGTCTGACATTCTCACACAAGAGTTAAGAGAAATCATAAGGGGCTCAAAAAAGATAAAAGCTATTTATATTCCTATATGGAAAGATGATACATGGAACTCTTAAGAACTTTGTCATTATTAGGGCAGTTAGAAGGGCATAGATGTGAGTCAATTATGTTGGAATGATCTTCAAAAACAATGAAAGGGTGAAAAGAGGGATGCGCTAAGAGAAGATGGAAGAATACTTTCTTATGTAGAAGAGGTACACAAGGGAGAGCTTTTATAATGGAGGTGAAAATAGGGATGGCTGGCAATGCTTTAATCTTACTCTCATCAGAATTGGTTCAAAGAGGGAAGAATATATATACATATTACACACACATATACACACACATATATACACACACACATACATACATACACACTCAGCTGAGTACAGACATACCACTGATTCAATAGGGTAATATAAGGAAAAGAAAATAAGAGAAAAAGCTGAGCAATGATAGAAGAGGGACAGATTAAGGAAGCCAATGGCTAGAAACAAAACAGACTTTTGGGAAAGCACAGGATAAGAGAGAAAAAGGAAATCAGAAGGAGAGAAATACACAGTAATTAATTATAACTGTAAATGTCTGAAGGGGATGAGTTTACCCTTAAATGGAAATGCACAGCAGAATGGATTAAAAACCCGAATCCAATAACATGTTGTTTACTAGAGACACACTTAAAATGAAAAAACAGTTAAAGAGTTAAATATAAAGAACTAGAGCACACTCTGATATGCTTCAGCTGAAGTAAAAAAAAAAAAAAGGCAGGGGGGAAGAAGCAAGCATGATCTCAGAGAAAGCAAAAGCAAAACAGATCTAATTAAAAGGGATAGTCAAGGAAACTGTAGTTTGCGAAAAGGTACCATAGACAGTGAAATAATATTTTAAAAATCTGTAGTACATTTCATTGATAAAGACCTTTTTAAAAATATTTACTAAGTTTAGAATTGAATCAAATTTACAGAAATAAGAATCATTCTCTACTTGATAAATGGTCAAAGGATAAGAGCAGAGAATTTTCAAAAAAAAGCTAGCTATAGTCATGAAAATGCTCTAAATCACTATTGATGAGAGAAATACAAATTCAGATAACTATAAGGTACCATCTTATACCTATCAGAAATGACAAATATGGATGGGATAAAAGGAAAATAGGTACACTAATGAACTGCTAGTAGAGTAGTGAACTGGTTCTGGAGAACAATTTGGTACTATGCCTAAAGAGAAATATAATTGTATACATCCGTTGATCCAGTAATGCTGACTCTATATTTGGGTCTATATTCCAAAGATACCAAAGAAAAAGAAAAAGGACTTAAATGTACAATAATATTCATAGCAACCCTTTTTGTGGTGGCAAAGAAATGGAAAATGAGGGTATGCTCACCAATTGGAGAATGGTTGAACAAGTTGTGACGTGATTGTGATAGAGTACAATTGTGCTATAAGAAATGACAAGGAGGAGAGTTTCAGAAAAGATAGGGAAACAGCTATATGAACTGATGCAAAATGATATGAGAAGAACTGGGAGATCATTGTACTCTGTAACAGTAATGATGATCAACTCTTTAAGACTTAGCTACTCTGATCAATACAATGATTTAAGACAATTCCAAAGGATTCATGATGAAAAATGCTATTTCCAGAGAAGGAACTAATGAACTCTGAACGCAAAGCAAAATGTCATTTTCTCACTTTCTTTTTTTTTTAAAAATATGGCTAATATGGAAATGTGTTTTGCATGATTTCACATATATAATTGAATTGTTTGCCTTCTCAGTGGGTGTGGGAAAGTGTAGGAAGAGAGAAAATTTGGTACTCAAAATTTAAAAAATTTTTTAAAATATATTTTAATTAATGTTTATATATTATGCTGAATATCTATCAGTATAATAGGTTAATTTCATAACCTAACATATTTTATTTTATGTACTTAAAAACATAATTTTGAGAAGAGGTCCATAGGTTTTCATGGACTGCCATAGAGGTCCATTATGAAAAAAAAAAAAAAAAGTCAAGGGTCCCCTAGACCAGACTATGTTGCCTTACTAATGGAGTCAATGGATTTCTTGCAAAAAAGACCTCCAGGGCTGTCTTCCCTGCACTACAGTAATAACGTCAGAAAATGTTTTCATGGGATTTATCTTATCTGACTTTGTGCTAAGGGAGAGCTTAGGAACAAAAAGTGTTATGTCCTGGGAACTTTTGGTCCACAGTTTAATGTGATCTTGACAACTGCTGCTTTCAAACTGAAAAACATCAATGGTGAGAGTCAGGGGCAGCTGAACTCGCCTCATTCCTACTGCTTGTCACTGCCAAGGTGTATGAAAACAGAGGGACTCATTCAAGTTTCACTGAAGTGTGTTCTGGGCAGAAGCAGGAAGCCCACAAGTTTCTAGCTGTCCTGGGAAATTCTATGTATGGCTGATTCAGGGTAGGAGGGAAGAAGGGGGTGGTTGACAAAGAAAAGGCCTCCAGATGACCTTTCAGTTCCTAATTTGGTTTTAAGTCTCCTTGGGTACAAAAGGGAAGAGTAATGATATGGAGGTCCCATGTAGCTGAGAGCAGTGCTTCCTCAAGGGCAAGACTGCTCCTGCCTTCTCAGTAAGAGAATGCATTCCAGGTTTTGTTCTTGTGTATCTTGACATTCAAGCAAAGGAAATGTGTTTGAATGCATACCCAGACCTAATCTTCCCACCGAAAACTGTCCTTTATTCTAGCTAATAAGGTTTAAAACATAGGAGGTAATTGGAGAGAGAGATGGACTTCCTAGGGAAACCACTTAACTTCTCATTGACTCAATTTCCTCATCTGTAAATGGAGATAAGAGCATTTATCACACAAGGTAGTTATGAGGATAAAGTCAGATAATATGTAAAATGCACTATAAATCTTAAAACATTCTACAAATATTATTTTTTATTGTAGTAGACCCACACCTTTTTAATCCTCCTCCAGGAAGTCCTTGATTAGTCAATCAACAAACATTTATTCACAGAAGGATTAGAATTTTAAAATACCTCACAGGGGAAAAAAATACCTCAGAGAACCAAATGGCATCAATTGACAGGGGATATTTTTTTTAATTCATAAGGCTAATAAAATAGAGATAACAGAATGAGAATTTTTTTTTCAAAGGGACATTATAATATCTGCTTGTAGTTATTTGTATTTAAAGTGCATTTGCACAAAGAGAAAATAATGGTTTTTTTTTTTTTTTTTTTGCTGAGGCAATTGGGGTTAAGTGACTTGCCCAGGGTCACACAGCTAGGAAGTATTAAGTGTCTGAAACCAGATTTGAAATCAGGTACTCTAACTTCAAAGCTGGTGTTCTATCCACTGCACCACCTAACTGCCCTAATTATTGTAATTAAAAAAAAAAAACAAAAACTTGCATCAATTGATACCAATCCTTCTAAGTATTAAGTCCTTACTGAAGGCCCAGTATTGTATATAGCTCTGAAAATACAAAACACCATCCCTGCCCACAAGGAGATCACATTATAATGGGATAGACAATATGCAAAAGGCTGTGTACATACAAGATACATATACAATGTAACCAGAAGGAGATTGCAAAGGGAAGCAAAGTGTTAGGGTTGGGTAGGTTTGAAAGGAACCAGGAAAGCTGGAGCTGTTTTTAAGAGTTGAGAGAAAGAGGCAGATAGGAGAAGTTTCAATGAAACTTGAAACAATGTTCCGTAATAAGAACTGGCATACATATGGTGCTTTAGGAATTAACAAACACTTTGCACACTTGATCTTCACAACAACCACAGGAGATGGGTGTTATTATTTTACATTTTACAGCTGAGGAAACTGAGGCAGGTTAAATAGCTTGTCAAGGATCACACAGCTAGCAAGTATCTGAGGTGAGATTTAAATTCCAATCTTTTCAGACCCTATATTCAGCACTTCATCTACTGCACTACCTAGATGTCTTTGTATTTCAGCCAAATCTTTCAGGAGTTTCTAAGAACTGTCTGGTTCAATGTAGTACAAATATATCACCCCCACATCCGAGATTAGACATCTGGACCACAGATTAGATAAGTAGGGTGGTCTGCTCTGGGCCCCTGCAACTTTACCCATGCTCTCTGAAAGATGAAATCTGCAATTGCCAAAGTTTCCAGTCTGTCTTCTCTGCAAACTCTGTACATCTGCATTATAACTTCCAAGAAGGAGCCCAGCCAAGCAGGCAGATTTTGGCTCTAAGAGATGCAAATGAGGTCTTGCAGGCCTCCCTCTTCTGCAAGCCACATTTGCTAATTAATTATGTGAGACTCACTTTCAAAAAAAAAAAAAAAATCCCCAATCCAAACCCCAAACCATGTGTGCTGGTGTTTTCTCTGGTCTGAATTAGAATTGGATTCTACAGGGAATTAAGACTAAGAGGGGAGATGAGGACAAAAGGCATTCTTTGCCTCTTCTTCTTAAAAGGGTCCTGATGACAGAGACTTCCAGGAAGGGCTGGGGAGGATCTGGGAGGAAAAAAAAAAGGTGGATCAAAGTGAAGCAAAGAAAGCTGGAAAGACATCAGTTCTCCCCAAAGCTGGCTTTCCTTTTTGTCACAGGACTGGACGTGTTAATTTCAAAGAAAAGTGCTGAAAACTGGATGCTTCCTGTTATGCATGAATTTTAAAAGGAATTTTGCAGCTCATATCCCATTAGCTGGTTTGATTAATGTTTATCAATGACCAGCAAGCCAAGTCAATTGTGCCCATGTTGACACAGACTGATAATTTATTGACTAATGGTTATAGTAAGATAATAAACTATATTTTAGTTTACTACTCTTTTTCCATAGTTAATTATTTCCTCAATCCCCAACTTTGGACATATCACTTATTATTTAAATAAATAAAATATTAGTTTGGGAGTCCAAGTAGCACACTCAGGTTTAATCTAGACAGCTGGTAAAGTGAAAAGAATAGTTGGGGACCTAGGAGTCAAGAGATCTGAGCTCACCTAAAGATGGATTGTTCCTCTTTTCTACTTGAATTCTGAGCCTCTGACAAATAGTAGGTGCTTACTAAGTACAATGGCTGATTTATTCTAGGTTTGTTTCTGCCATGCTGGACAAGTCACCCAACTTGAGTTTCACTTCCATTTCCCCTAAAACAAGGAGACTGGTCAAGATAACCTTCCAAAGTGTCTTCCAGCATTGTCATCCTATTAATTTATTGATCGTTAGTGGTTATCAGCCACTGCAAATATCTCAGACTAAGGCTGAAACTCAAGAACGAATTTAAGGGATGATGCCTCTGACAAGCCAGAAGGCTTCCTATCAAGTTTTAAAGATCCTTGTAATTCTCAAAATCTTGTCCTTAGAATTCTATATTTTGAGCTGGAAGAGACCTTGGAGGTTGTAGAGGTCAACTCCTAAAGCCAACACTTTACAGATGATTAGAATGAATTCCATGATGGGAAATGCCATCTACATCCAGAAAGCCTGAATGCAGATTGAAACATACTATTTTCACGTTTTTTGTTTTTTTGTTGTTTGCTTGTTTCTTCTTTCTTTCTCATGTTTTTTTGTTGTTGTTCTGATTTTCCTTTCACAACCGGACTAATATGGAAACATCTTTAAAATAATTGGTACATGTATAACCTATATCAGATTGCTTGCTTTCTCTGGGAGGAGGGAGGAAAACATTTGAAACTCGAACTCTTACAAAGGTTAATGTTAAAAACTATCTTTACAAAGTAATTGGAAAAATAAAATACTGTTGAGAGGGGAAAAAAAGCAATCTCAAAGAGGTGAATGACAACCTAAAATGGGGTACAATAAATAGTGGAGTAATGGTTCAAACTCAAGTCCTTTGACCCCAAAATCAAATTTTTCACTAACCCTATTTCTAATCAGGCTCCTGGAGTACCAAGGGAAGCCAGTCTCCCAAGGTATAGAAGCTACAGATTTAGGCAGTGACTCCATTCAGCATTGTGTTGGGAAAATTCTAAGTTTATAGTCCTTTTATTCCACTCTACAAAAATTTCTAAGACACTGAAAGATTTTTACACTGTAGACATGACAACTATAGTTACCCTAGATTTTGCATGAAACTCCAAATTTCAAGAAAAGTTTCCATTTAACAAAGCTTTGCAAAATGAATATTTTTATCAAGATGAGTATCCTTTGCAAAATAAATATCAAATCATATACTCCACCTTTTGGTTTGGAAAACATGACCAGCATGTCTGTGACCTCTAATTCCCAACCACCCAGAAGAATTGAAATTTAAATTAGTCCCAAAGATAACAGAGAGGCACATGACAGTCATGAACAGGCATAAACAAGGAATTAAAAAGAAGTAGAATCAAGGATGTCATGCAAAAATGTGGAATTGAGAAAGAAACTGGACCAATCATATGGTCAGAGAGAAGTCCACGTATTCCACAGGTATCCATCTGATGTCAAGAGAAAGTAAGGGTAGATCTCAGCACTTCAGGTGGACCCCTTGTGTCAAATGTGGATATGAGGTTCACACAGGCTACACAAGCGTGGAAAGGCTGTGACCTGCATTACTGGAAAGAATATTCCTATTCACCAAATCACACATACCTCTGAGTGTAATTCTATGTTATACTGAAGCATCAAAAGCATATGCCCCCAACAAGCAGACCAATCAGACTCGAACTTATTTCTTGAGTGGTCATTTGATTAGTAGTCATCTGCATAGTAATAATAAGATGACTTCCCCAAAGGATACGAACAGACAATTTTCAGAGGATGAAATTAAAACTATTTGTAGTCATATGAAAAGGTGCTCCAAATCACTATTGATCAGAGAAACGCAAATCAAGACAACCCTGAGGTACCACTACACACCTGTCAGATTGGCTAAAATGACAGGAAAAGTTAATGATGAATGTTGGAGGGGATGTGGGAGGGCTGGGACACTGATGCATTGTTGGTGGAAATGTGAACGGATCCAACCATTCTGGAGAGCAATTTGGAGCTATGCTCAAAAGATTATCAAACTGTGCATATCCTTTGACCCAGCAGCATTTCTATTGGGCTTATATCCCAAAGAAATCTTAAAGGAAGGAAAGGGCCCCACATGTGCAAGAATGTTTGTGGCAGCCCTTTTTGTAGTGGCTAGAAACTGGAAATTGAATAGATGCCCATCAATTGGAGAATGGCTGAATAAATTATGGTATATGAATATTATGGAATATTATTGTTCTGTAAGAAATGACCAGCAGGATGATTTCAGAGAGGCCTGGAGAGACTTGCATGAACTGATGCTGAGTGAAATGAGCAGAACCAGGAGATCATTATACATGGCAACAACAAGACTATATGACAATCAATTCTGATGGACATGGCTCCCTTCAACAATGAAATGTTTCAAACCAGCTCCACTTCACTGAAGAAAGCCATATACACCCAGAGAGAGGGATGTGAAATGTGGACCACAACATAACATTCCCATACTCTTGATTGATGTTTGCTTACATTGTGTTTCCTTTATCTGATATATCTTTTGTGTTTGCTTACATTGTGTTTCCTTTATCTGATATGTCTTCTGTTTAGATACGATTTTTCTTGCACAACAATGATAAGTTTGGAAATATGTATACATATATTTGATTTGCCAAATATTTTAACATAATTAACACGTAGTGGATATCCTGCCATCTAGGAGACGGGTGGGGAGTTGGGGGGAAAAATTTGTAACAGAAAGCTATGTAAGGGTTAATGTTGAAAAATTACCCATACATATGTTTTGCAAATAAAATAAAATTAAAATATATATATATATATATATATATAAGATGACCTCCCTAGACACAATCTATTTAGTGGGAAATTCCCTCCCTGGCAACCTGGAACTTAAAATAAGCAATACTTCCTTGTGAATTCTCTGGTTTCAGAAAAGGACTTACAGAATTACTGGAAAATATATAAATATCTGCTTTTAATTCAGGGGTTCCTGACCTTGGGCCCAGGAATTATTTTCAAAAAATAAAATTTGATGACTATTTCAATTTATTTGGTTTTCTCTGTCATCTTATATACCCAATTTTATGAATTTAAATACATCATTCTGAGGACAGGTTCACAAACTTCATCAGACTTCTGAAGGAGTTCATGACACATTAAAAAAAGGTTAAGGAACTCAGCAAAGTTGAAAGTCTCTTCCTCTATCTTTTCCACCAGCCTGTCCCTAATTCTCTTCAAGCTGCTATATAATATATTCTTTTGGGAGGGGGGCTCTAAGTCTACAACCCTTTGATCTTGGCATTTCCCCCAGCTTACCTTCCAACTATCAGAAGGAGTTTTTGGTGTTCCCCTCCAAGAAAGAGCCTGCCATTCATCACTGGCATAGCATGACTTGAGTTTAAAGAAAGACTTAGTTGAGGATTAAGTTTGGGAATGGCTCCTTCTGGACAGCATCTGGGTATCTGGAAATCTTTCTAACATTTCAAATCTACCTATTTGGAGAATGTTCTTTGGCAATAAAGGAAAATATCTTTGTATGTGGTCAGGTGTAGGTGGGATGGTCAGCCCATTCAGTAAACACTTACTATGTACCCAGGACTGTGTCCCAGTACAAAGGAAGCAGACCTTCATCTCAAGGAACTCACAGTTTAACAGAGGATGTAAAAGAAAACAGAAACCTATGTACAAACAAGCTACAGACAGGATAAATTAAAGTTAATGAACAGAGGGGAAGACACTAACATTAAAGAAGCTCAGGAAAAGCATTTATAGCAGGTGCCTAGGAAATGTTCATAAAATTAATATACAGAGTTGTGGTGTAATAGGTAGAATGCCAGACTTAAATTCAGGAAAACCTGGATTTGAATCCTGGGCTCAGTTTCCTTATCTGTAAAATGAAGGGTTTGGACTTGGTGACTTTTAAGATTCTTTCCAACTCTAAATCTATAATCTATTATAAAGGCTCTCCCATGGGGTAAGTTAAATAAACAAACCATTAGTTTGGGAGCAAAAGTCCAGTGGAGACAGCTGTTTTAGAGCAATGAAAGTCTGCAGATTTGTATTACAACTAACTAGCTGTGTGACCTTGAGTAAATTAACCCTTTTGAGATAGATTTTAAAGTCAACATAAAGTCAATCCGAGTTATTTTCCATGCTCCCCTTTGCCTAGGATCAAGTTGCCAGCACAAATACAAGCAAAGGTGTGATGTTAGAAATTTAGCCGAAGGCGTGAAATGTAAACACTCACTATGAAACATGCGTCTGTCACTATTTGTAATAGGTAACTAAGCTACTTCTTATGCACATGGGAACATTCAGTGAAAAAAGAAGGAAGAAAAAAAAAACTCAAACTCAGAACTTATTTTAAAAAGTTGGGGTCCCCAAAATACTGGCTACCAACAATTACTCTATCAAGCCTTACTTTACAGAAGGACTGCTCCAAAGGAATTGGGAAAGAAGGGCCTTTGGCTTGTGTTTTCTTCCCTACTATACACATACTATTATACACTATAATCACAATCTACTTGATTTGAAGATAAGGGAGGCAGCTGCTTATGCCCATTTTGCACTTAAGGGCCAACCAACTCTGAATGGGACAGGAACTAGCCTCTATCATGTATAGACCAGGTCGCTAGGAAGCCCTCTTTGACTAGAGATAACAGGCAATGAAAAATAAAAGCCAGCCATCTCTGCCTTGTTCTTTATTCTTTATCTCCTTATCCTTGTTTCTCATAAAAATCACACCGAACAGGGCAGAGGATGATGCATCTGGGGTCAGAAGACCCAGGTTCAAATACATCTCAGCCAATTACTACTATGACCATGACCGAGTCATTTAATAGTGACTTAGTTTCCTCATCTGCAAAAGAGGGAATTGGACTCAATTACCTCTAAGATTCTTCCCAGTTCTAGATGTGTGATTTGATGACCTTCATTGCCTTCTTACTCCTCCTCAATGATCGCATAAGTCTTAGTCTCTGTGAGTGCACACCAAAGCTCAAAACTATCATCCTGTGCCCATCAACTGGAGAGTGGCTGAATAAATTATGGTATATGAATGTTATGGAATATTATTGCTCTGTAAGAAACGACCAGCAGGACGATTTCAGAGAGGCCTGGAGAGACTTGCATGAACTGATGCTGAGTGAGACGAGCAGAACCAGGAGATCATCATACACAGCAGCATCAATAATATATGACAATCAATTCTGAGGTCCATGGCTCTCTGCAACAAAGAATTGTCTCAAACCAGTTCCAATTGTTCAGTGAAGAAAACCAAATACACCCAGAGAGAGGGATATGAAATATGGACCACAACATAACATTTTCATGCTCTCTATTGATGGTTGCTTGCATTGTGTTTCCTTTCTCTGATTTTTTTTCCTGTAGACACGATTTTTCTTGCACAACAATGTTAAGTGTGGAAATATGCATACATATATTCGACTTGTCAAGTATTTTAACATAATTAACTTGTAGTGGACTTCCTACCATCTAGGGGAGGGGAGGGGACTGGGGGGGAAATTTATAACGGAAAGCTTTGTAAAGATCAATGTTAAGGAACTACCCATATGTATGTTATGCAAATAAAAAGCTTTAATTAAAAAAAAAAGGTGGGGAGATGGAGAATGAAAGAAGGAATGGAAATTGTTTTCTTATTTCATTAAAAAAAAAAAACCCTATCATCCTGGCTAAGGGGAAATCATAGCTTCTTTATTTCTGAATCTACCACAACACCAAGAACGGTGCCTTTAAGCAGAGAAAATTATATAGCTAGCATTTATATAGTGCTTTAAGATTTGGAAAAGGCTTTGCTTATGCTATTTCATCTGACCCTCACAATGACTCTGGGAAGTGGTGCTTATAATAATAATAACTATTATTATTATTAAATAATAACTTATTATTATTATTGTAATTCCTCATTTTGTAGATGAAGAAACTGAGGCTAAAAAAAGGTTCCAATGACTTGCCCAGTATCACACAGCTATTAGTTAGTGCCTAGGATAGGGTTTGGATTCAGGCCTTCCTAACTCCAGTTCCAGCACTCTATCCACCATGTCACCTAGCTGGCTAGAATTTTTAATAAATATCTTTTCAATAAATTAATTCTAACATCCTGTTTGATGGCATGCAATACCATGCCTCTAATTATTAGTAGGCTTCATTTAACTTAAGCCTTTTAAAAACAAACTTATGTTGGTAAATCAAAAGAAGCTTCTCATCAGGAAAAGAATGCTGGACCCTTGGCTATATACACAGTAATGAGGGCATTTAGAAGCTGACTTTGTAGGTTGCATGACATGTAAGAGATGTTCTCAAGCCCCCAAATCACAGCAGTTAACACTCCATTTTAACTAGGAAAATGAAATGCATTTGGTGCATTACTACTTACTCTAGTCCCAGCAGTTTCTCCTCATTTCCCCTGTCCCCCTTTGCCATCTGTCTTTCACCTGTAGCAATTCTCTGGATGAAAGTCGAAAAAAGTAGCTTGCTCTTCACGTAGGCCCCAGTGGTACCCAGCACAAGATGCTAGCCCTGAGATATAAATCAGTGCTTCATACAGCTTGTTGGATTTAACAGTTAACTTGTCTTCTATGAGATGATGGTATGTGTGGGTGTGTTACTGTAGCTTTTGTCAGCAACACTAACGAGAATTCTATTTGGACTCTGAAGCTGAGGGATACAATGAGACCAAGGCAGAAATGAAAACCTTCTCCTACTAAAGAATCAGACATGGCACTGAGGCTGAGGTATCAATGAATGAACTTAGGGAGATCAGAACAGTCTGAAAGAGCACTCTGATACAGGGACATGAGTAGACCAGACTCCCCTAACAGCCTCCTTATCTGTGAGCTAAAAAGTTTTTGCTATCTGACTTTTCCAGTTTGTCAAATCCTAATTTGGGATTCTCTTAGCAGAGAGAATTTTCTTCTCCAGCTCATTTTGCAAATGAGGAAACTGAGGCAATTGGGATTAAGGAGATTGGCCCAGGGTCACAGAGGGGAAGCTGTGGGTACGAGGACCATGATTCATCCTGATGGCAGCAGATCTAAGAGGTTTGCTGGGAAGGAAGCAGGAGGCCAGCCACAGAGAAAAGTCACAGAGCCAGATGCCCAGGACAGGAGGAAGTGTATTTCAAACTGGCGACTCGTGCTTCTGGAGTGGGAAAATGGGAAGATTTGCCAGGGAGGAATAACTGGGGCACTCTCACATTACCAACACATTCTCCAACATCTCCCTGCCTTTTTTGTCCACCATTCTCAATGTCCCTTTGCTATTCAACTGCATGACAGAAAAGATACAAGTAGCCTACTGTTAAACTCGGCAAAGTGGGGAATGCCGAGGCACCATGAAAGGAATGTTGCTCTTGGAGTTAGAAGACATCCCAGTCCTGACTTGGAAAATTACTAGCTGTATTACCCTGGAGAGCTCATTTAACTTCCCTGGGCCTCAGTTTCTCCATTTGTAAAAAGAATGAGGAAAATCCCATTTTTACCATCCACATCACAGGGTTTCTAGGAAGAAAGTGTTCTATAAATGTAAGTCACTATTAAAGTATCACTATCAAATAGGTTCTTGTTAGTGAATGTCTCCCCTTTTCATGCCTATGGAAAGAGGACAGTTAGAAGTTTTCATAGGGATTCTCAGCTCCAACACAGGTTCATTAATGTAAAGCCCCCTTGTGCTGTAAAAATTTTTCTCCCTTATAAAATGGAAGAATAGTCTCTTTCACTGGGATGTCCGTGAGGATACACAAGGATATACATAAGAGCCAAAGGACAACCTTCCTTTTGCCCCTTAAGGGGAGGAAGTGGTGTCTGAAGCTTCAGGATACCTCACAGTTTCATTTGGGGTTTCTGTTCATGTATGCCCATGTTCAGACTATAAAGAGAGGGGGCTTACAACTGTGATCACAGAAGTTAATCACCGAGGGCAGCACAAGAAGGGGGTAAAACAAACATGCTGCAGGCCCCCCAAACCAAGCCCTGGAAGGGCTGATATTTATATAACTAACTAAATAACTAACTATATATATAAAACTATATAACAGCTTGCATTTAAATAGTGGGATTTTCCTTTTTAATGTCCATTCATTCCTATCAAATTTCATTCTTCCTATATCATATGAAGATGATATAAGATATATCATCAGATATAAGGTAAGTAGAACAGACACAATCATCCTCACTTTACATAGGGGAACAGACTTAACAGGCTTGTTGTTCATTTCTTTAGAGTGAATTGGCTGATGTGATCACAGATATGGTTACATTTTCATAATATAAGGTCCATTTCCAGATATTTGTTAATGAAAGACAGGAGCAGATTCTCTTTAAAAACAAATTTTAAAAAAACGATGTTTACTGCCTATACCAGTACAATTTTGACAACACAAGGACCATTAAAATAGGACATCACCATAGAACATCATCACCATTTTTTAATTATTCAGTCATTTCAGGCATACCCAATTCTTGATGGCTTCATCTGGGCAAAGATACTGTAGGGGTTTACCATTTTCTTCTTCAGCTAATTTTACAGATGAGGAAACTGAGGCAAATAGGGTACAGTGACTTGTCCAGGATTCAATAGCTGAGTTAAGTGTCTGAGATGGGTCCTGTATTCTACCCACTGTGCCCCTCAGAACTTCTTCCTTCCGAGCTCAGTTCAAAGTACCACATTCTCTTCATGAGAGGCTTTTCCTGGAGGCAGCTAGATGGTTCAGTGGATAGAGAACAGGCCCTGAAGTCAGGAGGACCTGAGTTCAAATCTGAGCTCAGACGCTTTAACACTCCCTAGCTGTGTAACCCTGGGTGAGTCACTTACCCCTATTTGCCTCAGTTTCCTCATCTGTAAAATGAAATGAATAAGAAAATGGTAAACCTCTACAGTATCTTTGCCAGGAAAACTTCAAATGAAATCATTATCTCATTTTTATAGATTAAGAAACTGAGGCTGAGAGGGGTTAAATGACTTGTACATAGGTAATGCAACTAATGAGTATCTTCAACAGAAACTCGGGTCTTCTGATCTTCATTCTGGCCCTCTGTGTTCCTCAAAATTAGGCCTTTTATCCATGTAAAACTCCGAAACAGGAACAAACTGTACATACCTCTCTTCCTCCAACCCACCCTCATTTAATCACAAAAGAGAAATCAGGGTTTCCTTTGGTTTCTACATAGCTCAAACATGAAACTGAAGTACCTGTTTTTATCAGATTCCTTAGGGGGCCCAATAAACACGCCCTCACCTGTGCAAACCTCCCTCAAATAGGACTCAAGGCTTCTGACCCAGTATTCCTGGTAAATTTTGGACAGCCAACTTCAGATCTTGACCTGCTCTACCATCTCATCTTAGCTGGCCATAATCCTAAACACACCACTGTTTAAAACTGAATTCCTCATCTGTTCCCCCAAACCAGATCCCCTCCGAGTTCAAAAGCACGGCATCATCCCTGACTTTATCCCTATCTCCTATTTGGAGGCTATGAAAAAAGGAATAAGGGACAGAAAGCAGGAGGGTTTCTAGTTCCCATTCTGCTCTTAATAAACTCCATGGAAAAGGAAGGAAAGGGTCCCACATGTGCAAAAATGTTTGTGGCAGCCCTTTTTGTAGTGGCTAGAAACTGGAAACTGAATGGATGCCCATCAATTGGAGAATGGCTGAATAAATTGTGGTATATGAATATTATGGAATATTATTGTTCTGTAAGGAATGACCAGCAGGATGATTTTAGAGAGGCCTGGAGAGACTTACATGAACTGATGCTGAGTGAAATGAGCAGAACCAGGAGATCATTATACACGGCAACAACAGTACTATATGACAATCAATTCTGATGGACATGGCTCTCTTCAACAATGAAATGTTTCAAACCACCTCCAATTGTTCACTGAAGAAAGCCATATACACCCAGAGAAAGGGATGTGAAATGTGGACCACAACATAACATTCTCATACTCCTTGATTGATGTTTGCTTACATTGTGTTTCCTTTATCTGATATATTTTTTGTGTAGATAAGATTTTTTTTGCACAACAATGATAAGTTTGGAAATATGTATACATACATTCGATTTGCCAATATTTTAACATAATTAACATGTAGTGGATATCCTGCCATCTAAGGGAGGGGCGGGGAGTTGGGGGGAAAAATTTGTAACAGAAAGCTATGTAAGGGTTATTGTTGAAGAATTACCCACACATATGTTATGAAAATAAAATTTAAAAAAAGGATTTATTAACAGAAAAAAAAATAAATAAATACACTCCATGGAGAGGAAAGAAAGCAGGTGGGTAGGGGAGGAAAGAAGCATTTCCTACCATGCATTTACAAAGTACCCACTATGTACCAGACACTGAGCTAAGCGCTTTCTACAAATATTAACCTCATTTGACTGTGGACACTGTCATTTATACCCCTCTAGAGTATCTTGTGAAAGAGGGGGCTGGATTGGATCAGGCATTCTTAACCCAGGGGGCTGGGAATTTGGCTTTTTTAAAAATACTTTGATCACTGTATCTCAACATAACTGGTTTCCATGGTTATCTTGTGTATTATCATGTGTATCTTGTGTGTTTTATACATTTAAAAAAGATTACTCTAAGAAGAGCTCCATAGGTTTTACCAGAAAGTCACAGGGGCCATAACATAAAAAAAAAAAGAAAAGAAAAGGTTAAGACCCCCTGGATTAGATGCCTTCTTGCCCTAACACTCTCTAACCCATGTGGGTTTTTCCTTGACGATGTTTCTCATGTACTCTTTCCCTTTCTATTCTTGTTACCACCCTGCTCGAGGCCCCCACCACCAGATGTCTGGACAATTACAATAGACTCCTGCCTCCCCTGCCTCCAATCCATCTGGCACACAGCTGCCAGAATACTCTTGGTGATTTTGTTAGGGTGGGGGACCCTCTGGTGTGGGTGTTCTTTCTACCAATGTGGATTAATATAATTTAGTAGGTAAGTCTTTGGGAGGAAGTGAGTTGCTTGAGTCAACAGATAGATCAAGCAATTGCCCTGGAGACACACATAGCTAAATGACTTGAGTAGGCTCCTCCCAATGCCAAATGTAGAGCTCAATTCACTACTAGCGATCCCTGGATTGATCTTTCTAAAATTATAAGGGACATCTAGAGGTCATATAAAATCCATGAATGAAGAATACACTCCTTGAGTTTATAGACAAAGACCATCTATTTAGAACTGGAAAGGTCTTTAGAGGCCAATGAGATTTATAGATGACTTTTCCAGGGTCACACAGATAGATGAGGCTTCCTGGGCTATCGGTAAAGCCTACCTGGCTGAGTCTCACCCTCGGGCCTTCCGCAATCTAGGCCATCTTTTCTCTTGGGAGATTCCAGCCAAAATACTGTATTTATTGTTTCCCAAATACATCCTGTGAGATCAGCGCGGAAAAGGAGAAAACAAGACATTCCTCCTCTCCTGGCTGTGACAGCTCTTAGCCTACAACTTCTGAATCCTCTCCCAGCACTTATTGTTTGTATTCAGTCGGCACTTAATTCTGGCAGACAATATTCTCTCATTGCTGCAAACTGCAGTCCCGTCAGGAAAGTATAAGCTGCTTGAGGGCAGGTATCCCGTGTTATGTCCAAGATAATGATAATAAATAACAAATGGTGTCTACAATGTTGACAAATAATATATCATTTAATCCTTACAAGGACGCTGAAAGGTAAGTATTATTATGATTCCCATTTTATAGAAGGCGATGGGTAAAGAAACTTGCCCAGGGTCACACAGCTGGGAAGTGTTAAGTGTCTGAGATCAAATTTGAACTCAGGTCCTCCTGACTTCAGGGCTGGTTCTCTATTCACTGCTCCACCTCGATGCCCCCAGAGACTTTATTGAATTCAGATTTTCTTTTCTGCAGCCCTCCTGCTCTACCTTCTGCACCCCCAGGGCTTTGACACAATGCCCATGAGTCTCCCATCCCACTGGGATCCCCTTACAGTGCTGGAGGTAAGGCACACCTCAGGAGAGCACAAGCTTTTGAGCTGTTTTCTCCAGTAATGGACCTGGGTGGTAAGGAAAGCACTTTGGAAGCTGTAAATTCTCTATAAATACCAGCAATCATTAGCATCACCCACTCTCTCTCCCCTAGCCAGCTTCCCATCTTGTAATTAAAGAGAAAGAGAGGTACTTGGAGGCAGACTGGTCCAGACTCCAGTCTGTAGCCCAGGAGAACAGGGCTTCTCTGTACAAAGCTAACAAGTCCCTGGTGGATCCCTGCCCTTGACCTCAGCCTCATTAGCACACTGTTCCAACAGAACAGGCTAGCACACACCTACTAACCAGCCCTGTTCTCACCTTTCTGCCCCATACCAGAGACTCCACCAACTGAATTTTGATAGAAGTTTTTTTTTAAAGGACAGAATAATCCTGAGGTTATTTACTTAGTCTATACATGTGACCCCTTATCAGCTCTTACAAAAAAAAAAAAAATGGAATAGGATATAGATTCTACTAAACAACAACAACAAGAAGAAAAAAACCCTATCACATCACCAAGGTGGCAATTTGGACCATATTTGTTTGGGGATTTGCAACTTCCCCCCAAACCCTCACCCTATCTCCCTTCCACCTCCCTTGCTCTCCCTGGCAAACAAACCTCAGAAAACTACTTTACAGACAGTCCAGGAGCTAAACAAAACAGAAATCAATGTAAAGCATGCCTGGCCAAGCAAAGAATTTTTTTTTCAGTTTGAAAAAGGTCTGTGTTGTCTGCATTTCTAACTCCCCAAATAAAACTAAGCCTAAAGACTATTTGTGTTTCCTCCTTCCCCAAATATAGTTATAAAAAACGAACTGGTGATCTTATATGCTTTCTCAATCTCCTCTCTTGACTTATTTCCCTGGCAATGATTTGAAGAAAGAGAAAGAATGCTGGCTCATCTACGGTCTAGTAACATCCAATCTGAGTCTCAATTTCCTCCTTTGTAAAATTAGGCGGTTAGAAGAATTGCTTGCTAAGGTTTCTTCCCCCTCTAAATCTGTGTGATCTATGATGTGTGATATGACAAGGGCTTAAAAAAGGAGAGGAGATAATTAGGTAGAGCCCACATCAACTTCTTTATGAGCAATAGGTACCTTCTATTTCCTCAGTTTAGCTTAAAAGATGCTGAATTTAAACTTTTCAGAGTTTTATCTGATTGTAGTCAGTTCTGCTGAATGACAGATTCTCTTCCATCAGAATCCTCATTCAATGTCTCCTCATAAGGTAGGATTAAAGGGGGTTTCTCTCCAAGGATATTCTGAGTTTCGTGAGCACTAAGTTCCTTTCAAAGGTAAAACAGCTTTCAAAAATGAGAAATAGGCTTTCTTTAAAGGACCAGCCTAGCTAACTAACCTCAGAGACATCCTTAGACAATAAGGCATCAGAGATGCTTCACTCAGCAGCAGCAACATCTCCAATGACCATCCATGAAGACAGGTGGTGATCTGTATCAGTGAAGGGACTGTGCACACTGATGAAATCATGGGTAAAAATCATCATTAATAACTGTCACTTATGGGCACTTTAAGCTTTACAATGCCTGCTCTTCATAAACCCTCAGGAGGCTGACACTGTAAAGCATTAATGTTCCCATTTTATAGATGAAGAAAGGATTTTTAAAATACTGCTCTTCTATTAGTTCACCCAAGACATACATTTTTCCTGATCTTTTTCTTATCTGTCTATCTCCACAACTCTATTCTATTCTGTTCTCCTTTAATGAGGTTTCTTATGTGGACAATTAGCTGTCAAGGAAAGGCTTCTTACAGCAGGGACTACTAACCTGGAGTCTATGAACTGCAGTTTTGCTATTGTGAATATTTTAATCACTGTATCTCAATATAATTTACTTCCTTTGTAATCTCATATGTAATGTACATCTGGTTTTTAAAATTTAATATTTTATTTTCTTCCAATTATATGTAAAAACAAGTATTAACATTTGGTTTTTAATTTTTGAGTTCCTAATTCTTTCCCTCCCTCCCATTTCCTCCTCTTCCATTGAGAAGGCAAGCAATTTTATATTAAGTTACACTATTTTAAGCATTTGTCAATGTTACTCTGAGAAATGGTCTATAGGTTTGACCAACACCAAACAATCCAGGGTCCAATTGTATATACCTTCTTTCTACTGCCTTTAATAAAACATAAAAGGAAAATGCAGATTTCTCTTTGGTATCTACATTATATCACATGAAATAGAAAAATAAGTTTGTTTAAGGTTTCTTAGGGAGGTCAAGAAATATTCTCTCTCCTGTGAACCCCCAAATAGTACCAAAGAGTTCCAAACTAGTATTCCTTGTAATTCTTGGACAGCAAACTGCACAAAACTATCATTTTTCTTCATCTGTTCTCATCCCAAATTCACCATATTTTAAAAACATGCATTCCCCCAAACCAGCTCCTCTTCTTTAAGTTCAAAACCATGATAACATTAGTAAAACATTTTGCAAACTTTAACGCATTATAAAGACCATTAATATAGGATGTCAACATCATCATCATCATCTTGTTTTAGGCATGCTGAAATAGATCGGTGCTATCTATTATTATTATTATTATCATTACACCCTCAGCTTCCTTATCTCAATGGAATGTGTGTGGGAGGAGAGGGAAAAAGAAAGGAAAAAAGGGAGAGAGAGTGAGTAGGAGGGAGACGCTGACTATATGTGTGCATGGCGCAGTTTACAATCAAAGATGTGAATGCCTTGGAAAAAACACAGCAGCTCTGCTACTGAAAGGTAGCAATACACAACAGGTGCATCTTTTTGTCTCCATTTGTGGTTAATAATAATACTTAATAAGCTATTGCTAGGCAACTGGGGCCACTTAGGGAGCATACACTCAGGATTATGGAATTCTGCATGTACACATGCATGTGTACACTCTCATGAACACACAGAGGAACAATTAAAAAATGGGGGGAGGGGTTTCAGTTTAATTCCATAAAGTGTCCTTGTTCCTTAAACAGATGGGAACAAGTACTTATTAAGCACCTACTATGTCCTCGGCACTATGCTAAGTACTTGATAAATATCATTTGATCCTAATAATGATGCTGGAGGTAGATGCCTTTATAATCATCATCATATTACTACTTTATATCTTATTATCATTTTATATCTGAGAAAATGGAGACAGGTTAAGAGCCTTACCCAAGATCACATAACTAAAGCACGTCCAAAGCCATATTTGAAACTCTGGTCTTCCTGACTCCATCCCAGCCTTATGTCACTTAACACATAATATAAACCAGATGAGTTCGTTTTAAGGATTCTTACTTGGAGATAATGATAATAATGTAAAGTGCTTTGCAACAAACACGAATAATTTCTATGCCATTTGCTCATACGTCCTCTCCAAAAATGTTCTAATGCCATCATATGCACAATGTCACCAGGGGACCTGAGCATCCTTCCAGCATACTCTTTCTTCCCACATTTGGGATTTGGTCAGTACCACAAGGAGTTGACAACATATGAATACAAACCTATAGAGTATATTGGGACTGGATCTGTGGTTTCACTGATTCAGGGAACTCCCAAGTAAGAGAACACTGTCTACCAAAACATCTCAGTATCTTTTCTGCAACAGGCAAATCTTGAGTTTCCCAGACCACTAAAGTTTCAATGATTCACTCAGTTACATGTCTGTGTCAGAATGCTGATCTTCTGAGTCTCCCTCTGTATATCTGCCTTTTTAGTGCACAGTTTCCTCAAGCATAAGGACAAATGAAGTACAGGGATGGCTTATATATATATATATATGTGGGTATATAGATTGACAGAAAAATAGACAGAGAGATGGACAGAGAGATAGAAACACAGATGAAGAAATAGGCAGACTGACAGATGGGCAGAAAGATAGACATAGAGAGATGGAGAAATAGATGGACAGACAGATATATATTTATATGCCTTTTGCATAAAGATATGTAAGAATATCTATTTGTATACATGTATGGGTAAATATAGATATTTGTTATTATTTGGCCATGTCTGACTCTTCATAACCTTATGGATGATACTGTCCATGGTTTTCCTTCATAAAGATACTGGAATGGTTTGCCATTTCCTTCTCCAGTGGATTAAGACAAATAAGTTCAGTGATTTGTCCAGAGACATATAATAAGTATCTGAGGTGACATCTGAATTCAGGAGCAGCCGGGTAGTGCAATGGATAGAGCATTAGGTTTAGAACTACTAAGACACTTCATAAGTTAAAATCTATGTGGTAAATAGGTTGAGGTAAATCTTAACTCATAAACATAGCTATATTATTTCACTTAATCCTATTTACCTCAATTCCTTGTCTGCAAAATGAGCTAGAGAAGGAAATCATTCAAGTGTCTCTGACAAGAAAACCCCAAAACAGGATCACAGAATTGGGCACAACTGAAAAACAAGAACTTCCTATTTATCCCAGGCCCAGTGCTCTATCTACTATACCATCTAGCCGTCTCAAACATAAACCATCTAGCTGAATCAAACATAAATATACACACTAGTATATACATATATGATTATATATATATATGTGTGTATATATACATGTATATATACACACAAACATTTATGGATGTACACATGCATATATCAAAGCAGTTAGACAGCACAAGTTTAGTAAGAAGTGAGTACTGAGCTCAAAGTCAAGAAAACTTGAGTTCAGATCCAGCCTCAGACACCAGCTGTATGTCCACGGGCAAGCCTTAACCTGTTTGCTCTAAAATGGGGATGATAATAGCTCTTGAATTGCAGGTTTGATGAAAGATTAATTCTATGAGATAATTCTAAAGCACTTAGAATATTACCTGGCATATAGTAAGCCCTACTATATAAATGTTAGCTGCTATCGTCATCATCATCCTTATTATTAATGCTACCTCAACATTCTGTGACCCAGGTAAGTCAGTTATCGTGTAACCTCAGCTTCTTTAGCTGTAAAGTGGGGAAAAATAATAGAGCTTCCCTCACAGGGTTATTATTTCAAATGAGAAAAACCTATGTTAAGTTTTTTGGAAACCTTTTAGTGCCACATAAATACTTGCCATGATTTTCTGTATCAGGAAAAAATTGGGTTCTAGTTGAGCCTCTGTCTGGATTACTTCTCAGTGACCCAAACAACATTCTAGAAATGTAAGTTTCCACTGAGTCACCAATCTGCATTCGTGAAGGGAGTTTCCCACACTGATAAAATTGTAGGTGTGGACCAAAAAGCATTATGTATGTACATGTGTGTATCCTACATATGCAAATACACTTGTGATATATGTGTAAATGAACATGTAACCATTATTGTTTAGAACAATTTGTAATCCAAATTCAAATTCATGAAATAATCTATCACAGATGTGTTTTATTTTTGGAATCCAATTGTAAATCAAGCCTTTACAAAGAATCCCCTTAAAATTAACTCTAAGTCCTATAAGCTATGATAAAAACATATGTTATAAAACTGGTGCATTTTTCCATTAATTTGATCAAGAAAATAGTAAAAATTGCAAGATTCCTTCACCCTCCCCCATTCTGCATGAGGGAGATTGATAATCTCTAATACTCATATAAAAGTTTGCCTTAAATTTGTTTCATTTTATATTCATATCCTACACTAATATATATTTTAGTGTTCTAAATTATGCAACATCTTAGAATTGTGTTATTTCATACACTGAAATTTCCCAGTGTGCTTCAAGTTAAAGGAAGGTTATTTTTTGAGATTCCTCAGCATCCAAACCTTGCCCCTATCTCTAGTCCCAACCCCCCAAACTCACATAAATATACTAGTAAGATGGTTTGCAGAATATTCCCACACATATTTAATGAGGGACAAAGAAACAGGGGACCCTATGTGAAATTTATCTGTGATATTCTTTTGAGTTTTAGACTGATCTTGGGAAGTGGTGGGAAAGTCTCAGATTTCTTCCTAATTTTGCTCTACATGTCCTCATTGTTATCATATGTACTATTAAAATATAGTAATGTATTATATTATCATATAATATGTAATATCATTATGTACTCAAGGTAGGGTTAGGATGGAAAAAAGATAATAATAATGACTAGTATTTAGACAATACTTTTAACATCTGTAATATTATATAAATAATAAATTCAAAATAAACTTCACAAAAATTATTTCATATGATCCTCACAACAATCCAGGAGGTAAGTGCTATTATTATGCCCTTTTTACCAATGAGAAAATGCAGGCAGACAGATGTTGTATGATTTAACAATCACAGCATTAAACTTGGATCTTTCCTATTTTAAGTCCTGTGTTCTATTCATTTGTACCACCTACCTATAGATAGATGTTCTGAATCCAGGCCCATATAGTATTTAATTGATTCGAACATAAATATGAACATACTTATATTTACATAGATTTATATACCCATATACATATTTATCTATCTATCTATCTTTCTGTTTGGCTAGCTATTTAGCTAGCTATCTTACCTGTTCTCCAGAGTATATTAATATATACTGTATATTTTAGTATATTAGTAGTATATTAGAGACCTGGAAGTCATAATGGCATCATAGACTCAAAGATGAAAAGCCATCGAGTTCCTTTATTTTGCAAAAGAGGCCCAGAGAGGTTAGTTGATTTGCCTAAGATCACAGAGGTAGTAAGCATCAGGTCCTAAGATCTACAACTTAAGAGTCTCTTGATTCTACTTATAGACAACTGATTCTACTATTCCAAGAAGCAATGGATAGAATTGAGCTTTGAATCAACAAGCCCTGAGCTCAAATCCTGCCTTAGATATTTAGATTTTCTAGTTGTATGACCCTGGCAAGCCACAGATTTCTCAGCCTGTTTCCCCATTTGTAACGTGGAGATCACAACAGCACACAGGCTATGATCTCCAGTTTATAAATGGGCAAATTGAGGCTGAGAAATGTTAACTCATGGGGCTATTGTGCGGATCAGATGAATTAAGGTCCACTTAGTAATCTGACAATTTTGTAGTCCTATATAAATGCTAGCCTTTATCATCATTTATTATTTTTATTATTATTATAGACTTATATAAATGTCAGCTATTATTATTTTTATGATTGGACAGCTACTCTTTGTTAGTATTAACTGATGCCATAGGGAAAATTCCTGCTTTGTGTTGATTCTGGGTAGAAATTGGTATAGGGCAAGAAACAGCCTCTGGCACAAGGAAGGGTCTGTGTGCCTCCGCCTACTGGGTAAACAGAAACTAGACACTATGTAATTAGCAAACACTTCTGTACCTTCTTTAACGTTTCTGCATATTTCTTCTCTAGCTTTTCAACACCTGTGCCTAAAATCCTTCGAACATGCTGGGTATGCTCCCTCCCACCAGGGTACTTCACAGGGAGGAAAATCTTGGCATGCCATTTAAACTAGGGAGAAACCACTTCATATCTTGTTTTTAAAATCCTTGATACGTTCTGTTTAAATAAGTGTTTAGAATTCTAAAATTCCAGGAACCTAGCTTTTTTGACTCTTAAGTCCTTTAAAGAGAAATTTGTTTCCGACTGATTCAACTCCATAAACTTTCATTTAGAGCATGCTGTATGCAGAGCTAGTCCTGTAAGTTTGAGTCCTTGTGTTTGGAGAAAATGCAGATTCCTGCTGCCAAAGGCAAGGAGATGCTCTGCAGAAATGTAATTTCTTTTCTCCTTCAGCAGCAGCAGAGGGGGTAGGGAGGCAGAGGAGGAAAGGAGATAAGTTCAAAAATAAAAGAGTACTTGAACCTTTGGGAAACTGTTTCAGAAGCAGAATGTGAGGGCCAGAAGCAAGAGAAGTAATTCCTTAGGCTGGGGCCCTCTAAAGGAGCAGAGCTACTGCTGACTTTATCCCTCCCCAGATGTTTTTAACTCAGGCTGGCTCAGCAAGGAAAAAAAAGGCTGAGTTTGCAGGTAACCACAACTATGGTGGAAAGCCGTGTACAAGGCCTGCAAGAAGTATCAAAGACTTCTTTCTTTATTGCTATAATGAGACAGAAAGGCAAGGGTTAAGAATCAGTAACAATTAAGAAGTAGGGAAAAGGCATTAAATGGTCATGGAGACTTTTAAAAAGGCCTTTTCTAATTATGCACCTTTTAAAGTTTGGTATCCTTTAAAGTTTCTCTCTAACAGTTTTAGTAAAGCATCCTATATTCATAGGAAAAGTCAAATTGGGTGAAAAAAATGTGACTTTCTCTTTCCCTGAGCTAAGGACAGCCATCCAAGGCCCTGGCTATTCCAGCCCCAAGGCCACAGCTGAGATTCCAGCCTGCAATGAGCAGCAGCAGCACAAGATAATTGCAAGCTAACTACCTGAGAGAGATGAACTTGCAAGCTTCAATCCATGAAGCGAAGTGGGCAGCACAGTGGGGAAGGGGCAGCCTGCTTTGGGAAAGGCAAGCATGATAGGGGGAAAGTGGGCAGAGTGCCTGAGAAGCAGCATGAAAATGCACTTCACAAATCCAAACTCCATGTACTAGGAGCCACATGACAAGGAGGAAGTTATTTAACCTCCTATCTGTTGTAAGGAAATTTCCTTGAAAATTACAAATGTGCAAAACAAATGTTAATTATTATAGTTATTATTACTGCTATTATTTTATTTTATGGGGAGGGGGTGAGGCACTTGGGTTGCTCAAAGTCACATAGCTAGTGAGTATTAAGTGTTTGGGACCATATTTGAACTCAGGTCCTCCTGTCTTCAGGGCCAGTACTCTCTCCATACTATTATTATTTTAGATGACAGGTTATTACCCTTTTGTGTGTCATGGACTTCTGGCAATAGGGTCACTAAGACAAGTCAGTAAACATTTATTACACATTTACTGTATATGCTATATGCACTAGAGATACAAAGAAAGGTATAAAAACAGAAGTTCACTTTCTAAGGGGGATAACATGTAAATAATTTATATTTGCATATCAAGATATATACTTCATAATAAAGGTAATCAAAGAAGGAAGACACTAATGTTATTTTATTTGCTTGTTTTTTTTTTTTTTACTGAGGCAATTGGGATTAAGTGACTTGCCCAGGGACACACAGCCAAGAAGTATTGTGTCTGAGGCCAGATTTAAACTCAGGTGCTCCTGACTTCAGGCTTGGTGCCTCTATCTACTACACCGACTAGCTGCCCTGACACAAATATTATTAAAGGGGGGTGGGGGGGTGAGGAAAAGTGTCTTGTAGAAGTTAGGTTTTTACCAGGAGAACATTATACACAGCAACAAAACTATACGATGATCAATTCTGATGGACATGGTTCTCTTCAACAATGATGTGTTTCAAACCAGTTCCTATTGTTCAGCGATGAAGACAGTCATATATATCCAGAGAGAGGCCTGAGGGAACTGAGTGTGGACCACAACACAGCATTTTAATGCTTTCTGTGAATATTTGCTTGCATTTTGTTTTCCTTCTTAGGTTGTTTTTTTTTTTTCTCTCTTTCTAGATCTGATGTTTCTTGTGCAAAAAGATAACTGTATAGATATGTATACATATATTGGATTTATCATATAATTTAACATATTTAGCATGTATTAGATTACCTGTTATCTAGGGGTGAGGGATGAGGGGAGGAGGGGAAAAGCTTGGAACAAGAAAAAATGTTTTGCAAAGGTCAATGTAGAAAAATCACTCATATGTTCTGTAAATAAAAAGCTTTTAATAAAAAAGTTAGGATTTTAGCCAAATATTAAAGCTTTCTTAGAATAGTGTTTCTAAATGCATAAAATAAAATGTGTAGTACTACAAATGAAAATCAGTTATATTGAAATACAATTAATTAATTTTTTTAAAAGATCAAAGACCTGATGGTTAATAAAAACTCCTTATTTGAGATTAGTCCATTTCCGATGGGGAAGCTATAAAGTTAATAATGTTATTTTTCAATTAATTCTATACTTCTATAGTTTTTTTATGACTGGAGAAATTCTGTTCATGTTCCTAAAGTATGCTGTCTAGACCGAAGACACTTTACAGTGGAGTTGGGCTGGCCTTGGTTTTCCTAGAAACACATGATAAATCACTCAATTTAGTCATATAAAAATTAGGAAAGTTTTTTTTTTTTTGAGAGGTGTTAGCAATTTTCACTCTGTTCAAATCTCACCCTCTACCCACTCTGTTTTCAGGCATCTGCTTTTGTTTACTCATTTCTTTATCTTAACCAGGAATCAATCTTACAGAGGCAGCTGGCAAACAGCTGGATGAGGAATTTGTCCCTTCAGCTCCTAAACCTTTGGCCTAAAGAACAGACATGCTAGGAGAGCACAGTGGCAGAGGGCAGTGATCATTTATCCTTGGAAAAAAGATGTGGGTTTTACCTTATATTCCCGCTACTGCTGATTCTCATCAAGTGGGCGTGTTGCCACGGCAACTGTCACATCACATCAATTTTGCCACCTCTAACCTACAAGCATGTCTCCTTCCACCATACCACCCTAGAGACATAAGCCTCTGCTTCTCTGGAGATGTTAGCTTGGTGCTGTTTTTTTCTCAATAAATAGTCAAGCCTCAATTATCTATGTATTTAGCAGATTATCTGTGGTGTTATAATGTATCTATTCTTTTTTATCCCAGGTTTGTTCCCTCTAACTCCCCCCCTTACATCCTTGCCAGAGCTTCGCACAGTGCCAGAAACATAGTAAAAATGTTTAATAAATGGATTTTGACTGCATGTCATCCTTACAATCACCATCCCCTGCCAATAGTTGGTATATGCTTGAGAAATATAACTTTAAATTTAATATCTGCTACAGAAAAACCTAATTTGAAAGATAAAGCTGTTACCCTTGAAAAAAAAATCATATTAACATACTCCAAAGATCAAAAACAAAATAGCCTTGTCTTCTCTACCACTTTGGATTACTGCCTATATTATATAGTTCCTTCCCATTAAGAGAGTTCCAGGAATATGAGATAGTTAACTGACTTGTCCAGAGTAAAGCAGCTAATAATGATCAGAGCTGGGATTCAAATTCGAGTCTCTAACTCCAAGCCCAGCCTCCTCCCCACTCTGTCACATTGCCTGTGTACCCAGGCTTCCCAGATGACCTCCCCTCCAATTCCTAAATGGGCCACAGTATATGAGAACAACTAGAGGAAACAAGAGGGCAGCCTGGTCTTCAAGGATTAAGAAATTGTGTTAAGGGGGACAATCTTTTCCTGTCTCCCAAGCCCTAAGGTCATCAGGCTCTTTCAGAATGCCTTCTTATGCTACTGACTGCCTTCATATATTCAGAGCAAAAGATACATACATATATATATATGTATACATATATAATATATATATGTTTATAGCTTATAGCATCGGTCATATAGATTTCTTGTTTCCTTCTCCAGCTCATTTAATAGAGAATTAAGTGACTTGTCCAGGGTCACACAGCCAGTAAGTGTCTGAAGCCAGATTTCAACTCCAGACCTGGCACTCTATGCACTAGGATGCCAACTAGTTGCTCCCAGTATACATCTTGTGTGTACCTAATTATTTACAGTTGTCTCTCCCATTAGAATAAAAGCCCCCTGAGGTCAGGGACTGTTTTTGCCTTTCTTTGTATTGCCAGTGTTTGGCTCTATTAATAATCATTTATTAAATGTCTCCTAATGTACTAAGGATCAAGGCTACAAAGAAAGGTATCCTCGCTTAATAAGTGCTTAATAAATGCTTGCTGACTGAATGCCAGGTAGGAAGAAGGTAGAGTTGGAACATTCTTACATTGCGGTTCCTTTCTTCCCCAATCAGTTTCTGATTGGGGATTCTAAGGATACCTAAATGGAAAGCCTCCTTGTGACTTTTTTCCCCACTCATCTCCAGGCTACATTCAGACAGATCTGAGAAATAGGTAACTCTTAGACTTGATCCAAGGTAAGTTCACATAGTAGAAATTTTGCTAAATTTCAAGCCTCGAGTTCAAATCTTCATCCTGCTGCTTACTTACTACCTCCATGGCCTTGGGCAGGCAACTTCATCCCTCTAAGACACAAGTACTTTTTCTGTAAAATAAAGGGGGTCAACCTAGATTAGAAGTTCTTAATCTTGCTTCCATCAACTTTTTTAAAGTATATTTTGATAATGTATTTCAATATAAATGGTTTTCTGTTTAATTCTGTTGTAAAATATTATATATATTTATATATATACATATATATGTATATATAAACATATATTTATAACATATGTTATAAAACAATTTTATGCATTTAAAAACTCATTCTTTGATGGTTTCACACCAGACCGCTAAAAGGGCTCCATGACACCAAAAAAGATTAAAAGGGGTCATGACCCTCCAAAGGATTAAGAATCCCTTCCCTACATATTTTTATTTTATTTTTTTATGAGATGATAACATTTTAAATTTTATTTTATCTATCCTAAGAACAGGATTAGTATTAATCTTTTTTCTCCCAATCTTAGTTGGCTTAAAGAAAAAAATTAAGCATTAGACTCAATAAGACTTGCATCTCTAGCGCCTCCAATTCAATTTCCCATTTCAATAAGTATATATTAAGGTCCTTCTACTAGATGTCCTCAGTCTCTCCTGACAACTATGTCCGTCCTTCTGCATGGCTTTATTGGTAAGGTCAAAGCAGAAGGCCCTCCAAATTCTGGGAGTTCGGAAAGGCAGGAAATTAAATTTTAAATTAAACTCCTAATGCTCATTTTTAAAATGAGCCCTGCACTTTAAAAACAAATCTTTTCTCCCTGCCCTTTACAGAGCAGATCCCAGAGGCATTCAGTTGAGAAACTTTCTGCCAACCTGATGTAGCCTATGGACTCTGGTCTCCGGTATTTTTTCCCCCATTTTTCCCCTCAGCACTTAAATGTCCCTGGTTTGTTTGCTACTAAATTGCACTTATTGATATGGGACTCCATAAGTGGTGCTTTGGCCAGGGTGGATGTAACTAACGGTATCTTAGATTTCCCAGTGGCAGAGACCAGAGCATCTATTTCCCTTGTATCTGCTCCCAGGCCTTATTAGGGAACTCAGAACACACTGACCGACTATCAGGGTTTCATCCCCCCAGGAAGGAAAGGGTTTTGAAAAGGCTGCTCTCTTGGCAGTGATCAGCTAGCCTCTGGCCCTCAGACCAGACAAGCTGACATATGAGGCCATCCCTGTAAGGCTTAATTGAAGCTTGACTCAGTAGTTCCTTAGCAAGCCAACTTCATGCTGAACCAAACCTTGAGGCTGTGTTATGTCACTTTTTTTTTAGGTTTGTTTTTTCCCTCGAATTCTGGAAGGTGAGATGAGTTTTCCCTCCAGGTTTTCTAAGGAGCATTCCATTTCCATTTCCTAATCACCAGAGACCCATCTAACAAAACATAACTAGAAAGGAATGCACAGTACCGGTGAACTCAGCTGCTTTTAGCAGTCTTTTTTCATGTAATTTCTTTAAAGAGAAATTAAGTTTATTTCTGTGTATATAGGAAATGGAGAAAGAAAGGGATAGGAATTGGATGGATGATTTCCATTGTTAGGAGAAATTCCAGGTGAGGAAGCCCTCTCCATTGATGGAGATGGATCTTCTGGGCAAATTGTAGTCACAGAGTTGCTTTGAGAAGTGAGAAATTAGGAGGGCTTGTCAAGGGTCACACAGACAGTACGGGGTAGAGAGGCTGCCTCATACCCCATCTGGGGTGCTAGGGAAGTCCTCGGGTAAACTGGTATCCAGATGGGCCCCACCTCCGGTTTATCCATAGCCAACAGTTTGGATCCTAGATTCCTAGAAGGTTGAGTTTTTTAAAATTTTTTTTAAGGACTCCAAAGTTTATTTATTAACTCACTACTAACAAAAATAGGTGGTATGAGTCTAGCCTGGAATCAGGAAGACTCATCTTCTTAAATTCAAATTTGACTTTGGAGTCATTTAATCCTGTTTGCTCAGTTTCCTTATCTGTAAAATGAGATGGAGAAGGACTCCAGTATCCCTGCCAAGAAAACCCCAAATGGGGTCAGGAAGAACTGAACACAGCTGAAACGAGTGAACAACAAACTTAACAAAGATCATTAACGTTTGCCTCAGGAGCAAGAAGATCAAAGCCAGAATTAGCATTGGGCAGATTCGAATTTCCAACTTCCCACTCCTGGAGATTATCTCCACTCACATCTTCTTCTTAATGGCTCCTTCATCTTTAGTCTTCCATCTCCACTCTGGCAAGGAGAACCCACAATCCACTCTCCACTCGGACCCTTACACTCCTTCCCTTCTTCCCACTATGATAGGCTACCCCTATAGAACTGACATCCTCATATAAACTAAGGATCACAGGTCTTCCCATCCACTCCCCTCAACCTCAATTTTTCTTCACATGCTGTCATCCACAAGCTCTCCAAGAACAAAGACTATCTTCCTTTTCTATTTGTATCACCAGGACAGTCCTTGGCACAAAGTAAGCACTTAGTGCATCTTTTTTTTTTTTCCATTCATTCCTGGCTCTGTCCATATACCATACTGCCTCTCTTGCAAATAATGTGACATATATAAAACTGATGCAAAATAATGGCAATAGACAGTGGCAATAAATGGTTGACAATTATATGGCCCTTTAAGGTTTCTAAAAGACACTACAGGATAGTGGTTATAGAGCCAGACTAAAATCACCTGGGTTCAAGTCCCAAATTGAACACAACCTGGCTATGTGACTCTGGACAAATTACATGACCTCTCAGAACCCCAAGCAACTCTCTAAGTTGTAGAGAAGATGCCAAACTACATGAAGAGAAGGAATTTCCTCCCCAACATTTCCTATACTAATAAAATCCTAGGCTCAGTCCCAAAACAACAATGGTTGTTTAAAATGACTGACATAGATTGGCTCAATTTGATCCTCACAACAATTCTGGGAGGTACATCTACTACATCACCATCACCACAGGAAGCACTTATATAGTATTTTAACTTTTGAAAAATACTTTACAAATACTATCTCATTTTAGGTGCTCTTATTATTCCCATTTTACAGATAAGGAAACTGAGGCAGAGAAGTGACTTATCCAGTGTCACATAGTAAATGTCTGAATTCATGTATTCTTGACTCCAGGTCCAGCATTCTAATCCACTGATATACCTAATTACTCTATAGTATATGTAATGCTATTATTATAACTTCCATTTTACAGATGAGGAAACTGAGATTAAAGTGAGATTAATCCCCAGTGTCTCCACAGGGTGATATTTGAACCCAGTTATCTCCTAATACTTTTTCTTTTACAATATCCTACTGGTATCTAATACTTGCATAAAAAATATCTGTTAATTTGAAATGAACTAAAATTGCTATGGCAGGTAAAGAATTTGCAGAACTTAATAGATAAGGAAAGGGGGAGAAAGAAATGAGTACTATGTGTCAGGCACTGCACTCTGTGCTTTATAAATAATATCTCATTTGATCACAACACCTTTAGGAGGTAGTTATTATACCCATTTAACAATTGAGTAAATTGAGGAAGGCAGCAATTAAGTGATTTACCCAGGGTCATACAGCCAGTAAGTGACTGAACTCAAGTCTTCGTGATTGCAAGCCCCATGTTCTATCCACTTCTTGGTTACCTAATAATATGCCATTATTTATTTTTTTTAGAGCTGAAAACCCCAAACTAAACCAACAAAATCCAACATCCTAAATTACCTACCTTCTTTATTTAAATGGGGAACAAACCTTTTCTTCATCTACTCTGGTCAAGTGAGGTTTGTGACTTTGTCACTGCTGTTCAGTCATTTCAGTTTTACTCTCTATGACCCTATTTGGGGTTTTCTTCACAAAAATACTAAAATTATTTGCCATTTTCTTCCCCAGTTCATTTTGTAGATGAGGAAACTGAGGCAAGCCAAGTTAAGTGACTTGCCCGCCCAGAGCCATGATGTAGGTACCATTTAGCTGCCACTATATTATCTGGGGGAAATACTACTGAATTGTAGGTCTAATGACAAGATTATAAATTGGTATGTTAGGGGAAGATTGTTAAAAAAAAACAAAAAAACCTTTTGGATTGTGTAGGAAGGCTCTCTTTTTGTAGACCAAGACCAGAGGAGTACTCAGATATCTATGGTTCCACACAGACCTCCCTGTGTGGGAACTCCCTCCACTAATGCAGCTCATATGCCATTCATTCATATATATGTCCTAGGGCAAAGCTTCTTAAACTGTGGGTCACGACTTCTTATGGGGTCACATAACAATGTGGGAGTTGTGAAATTGTGATTTATTATCAATAAATGTTTGACTTGTATATATATTTTATATACTTACATGCTCAAGGTTGTGTAAAAATTTCTTGGGCAAAAAGATGCTGCAAATGAAAAGAGTTCAAGAATCTTACCTAGGGACAACCTTGAAGTACCTAGAATACAAAATAGTAAAGGGGAATGGGGTAGGGAATTCAGGATAGTAGGTTCTGATAGATGATAGATATATGACAACTATTATATGTCATGACAGATAACATCTTATCATATTTAGCTAGCATATATAATGAACAGATATATATCACAATATATAATAGATGTGCATTATCTATGTAATAACAGATATATATTATGCATTGAATTTTGTAAAGTTGTGCCAGTTCTTTGGATGGGTAGTTCCCCAGGATGCTCTCTGTTGGCTTCCTCATAGCCTGAACAAGGGAGCAGCAACAAAAATCTGTGAATCTGGTACCATTTTTGTTATTCTCTTTCCAAAATAAAATTCATGTCTACTGGGGAAAGAGGAGGTAAGGAGTGGGAGAGATGAATTAAACTGATACTAGTAAAGAGACATAGCTAAGGTAAAAAAGCATTGTACAAACCCACTCAAATTTAGGTAAATCAGATAGTTCAATGGATAGTGTTGAACTTGGGAATCAAGATCTGAATTCAAATATTTCTCTAGACATCTGCAAGTTTGTAACTCTGAGCAAGTCACTTCACTTCTGCCTAGTTCAGTTTCTTCATTATAAAATATGGATAATAAAAGCACCTACCTCAAAGGGTTATGTGCTATGGCACTCAAATAAGATATTAAATATAAATATATTAAATATTTATAAATATATAAATGCTGGTTATAATTATTGTTATCATCATTATTATTGTTATTTGTTATTTCCATGGAGATTTTCTCCCAGAGTTCTGAATTTGAATGGAAGGAACAGAATTCAAATCCTGACCCTACTATTTATTATTTTTTTTTTGTTTTGGGGTGGTCAGTGTCCTCTTCAAAAAAAATGAGGGGCTTCTAAGGAACCTTTCAATTGTAAATCTACAATCTGATCTCTTTATTGTTGTTTGTCCTTTGTTCCTGAAGCAGATGATGACATCAGGGAGGTGATGTTATGACATATAAGTGAATTGGATTTGAGTGAGGGAGGGCTGGGCAAGGTCACCTGCTTCACTTTCCTTGCCAGAGCCATCTGGGTCCAATGGCCAGAGAGAGATCAGGAGGACTGGAGATGACCCTGGATGCAATGGGAGACCTTGATCTTTTTAACGCTAAGATCTTCAACAGGTTCAGTTTGACTAAGACTATAGCTATTCAATGATTAAGTCTGGGTAGCAATTGTATTAAAGTCATAGTAGAGAATACTTTTTGAAAAATCTTGAAAGAATTCTATGAACTGATGCAAAGTGAAGTGAGCAGAACGAGATCATTTTACACAGTAATAGCAAGATTTCATAATGATCAACTGTGAAAGACTCAGTTATTCTGATTAATACAAGGATCCAAGACAATTCCAAAGGGCCCGTGATGAAAAATGCTAAAATACCTCCAGAAAGGGAACTGATGAACTCTTGAGTACAAACTGAAGAAGACTTTTTTTTGGGGGGGGGGCTTCTTTCATTTTCTTGTTTTGTGTGTTTGTTTTCTTTTGCAACATGGCTAATATGGAAATGTTTTGCATGACTTCACACATATAATTGATATCATATGGCTTGCCTTCTCAAAGGGTGGGGGAGAGACAGGAAGAAGGGAAAGAATTTGGAACTAAAATTTTTTAAAATGAAAATTAAAAAAATTTTTCAAAGATAAAATACTTCCTAGGCAAAGGATTCCAAGTAGTTCTTTTAACAAGGTGACAAGAAGATAATTGTTTGCTTTAGTGCCACGTTCTACCATTCCTCTTTAATTAAGTAGATAAAAGATCAATTAAAAACCTTATCAGATGACTATTTAAAAAGATTCTTGCCATTGATCTGGGAATATCTAGTCTATAACTGTATCAATCGTGTTTCCATCATTTAAAGATAGAAAATTTGAGAGCAACTGTTTGCTTTATTTTTAAGACCTCCAAAACACTCTTGAAGATACTTTATTGTTAAGGCACCAATCAGAAAATACCAAAACACAAATTAGGATGGCTGAAAAACAAAGGTTTAAGAACAACACAGAACAATGGAATGAAAACTAGCTCTAGAGTAAAAGATGCTGGGTTCAGATTCTATTTCTGACATTTATCAACTGGATCACTGTGGGCAAGTCACTTTTCTCCCCGGCCCTCAGTTTTCTCTTCTGTAAAATTAAGGACTGTAAAATTCAAAACCTCTAGATAGGTTTTGAAGCTCTTTCCAGCTTGGATCTATGATCCCAAAAAGTAAGGAACATATCATAGAATATTAGAAGAACCATATAACTAAAACCATATGACGAGGTGGAAATCTGTCCATTTGGACTGCTCACACTGGCTCAGTTCTGGATGAGGCTGGCATGAGCTGGTGCTATAATTTCCTTTAACATTCATCACCTTAAACACACACAAAAAATCTGCCCCAATACGGAATCCTAACGGTAAGTGCATCAACTTTGAATGGTACTGGGAGAGGAAGAGAACTTTTTCTGTTTTAAGCAAAAGAAGGAAATCTTTAAGTGTTAGGATTCATCCCCTGGTATCAGGATGGGTCAGAGTAATGTTCCCCAGAATCCAAAACATTGACATTCAAAGCAATAAAAATATAGTATAAAAGCACATGAAATGTGTAGATTAAAAATTGCTTATTAGCACAGTACCTGACACATAGTACTGCTTAATAAATGCTTGTTTCCAGACTGCCTTCCTTGAAGGATCTGTAAGAAACTCCCAGAATTAGAAGCACCTCCTCCAACACAATAGAAACCTAATTGTGCCTTAGGAAATAAATATTTGAGAGTTACCTAAGGCTCAGAAAAACCAAAAATCTTGTCCAAGTTTACTTAGCCGGTAAATGGCAAAAGTAGGAATGAAACCCAAGTTTCCTAGACTCTATCAAACCAGCTAAATGTTGGTAATTCATGAACAAATTACCCACAATGAACTATCCTGCCCTTAGTGGATCTGCTCGGGCAATGTGCCACGTGTTGCTTCAGTTAACTCTAAAATAAGTTTGCCAACCTTAAGCACATACCAACTATGGCAAGAGGAGGTATTCCGTGGGTGGCAGGACAAGCTAGCCTGGGCTTAAATATTTACCCTGGTAATCCAAAGAATAGATTACCTATACACAGGAAATAGACATCTGATCAGAAATAAAACTAAGTTGTAAAATCCAAGCCCCATTCAACATGCTGCTGGCTTTCCTTACCAGCTTCATCTCAAACCAAACTACGAACTAATTGTTGTTATTCCATGTTTTCAGTCAGATCCAACTCTTTGTGACCCCATTTGGGGTTTTCTTGGAAGAGATCTTAGAGTGGTTTGCAATTTCTTTTTCTGGCTCATTTTACAAATAAGGAAACTGAGGCAGAGTTCAGAGACTTATCCAAGATCACAACCTAGAAAATGTCTGAGACTGGATTTGAACTTAGTTCTTCTTGTCTCCAGGTCAGGTACTCTAGCTGCCCCAAAATATGATCCAGAACTTCCCCTATTTCCATAGGCTGTACCTGCAGATATCTATCAATGTCTACTGAATCCTGTATATCCCTCCAGACTGGGCTTCTCTAGGTCACATCTTCCCTCTGGTTACCCCTTTCCTCCAGCTTCTCTTTTCCTCCAAGGAAATGGTCTTTTCTTCCTCCTTCCAACTTCAAATAGCACTATTTATACCTCTCTTGTGTATTTCCAGGATTCACAGATTCAGGACAAGAAAAGACATTTGTAGTCCAGTCTAATTTCCACATTTTAGAGACAAAGAAACTGAGGCTTAAAGAAAAGCCACAAGATTATAGCTTTAGAGCTGGAAGAAGCCTTAGAAGTCATTTAATCTGCCTCCTCATTTTACAGATGGGGAAACTGACTCCCAGAGGAGCAGGAGTTTGAAATAGGATTTGAACCCACTTCCACGTTTAGTATTCAATCCATCAGATCATACCCTTTCTAAGTAACTTTGCCCAAGGTCACACAAGGTTATATATCCGGGATTCTAACCTAGGTGCCAACACCAAATGCAGTGTTCTTTCTGCATGACCACCTCTCCCAACCATGATTATGATAGCTTCTTTTTTTTGGGGGGGGGTACACTTTGTGACTAAAATCTAAGTTCCATGACAGCAGAATAGTTTTATGCTCATACTCCTTTTAATTCTGAGCATTAGAAGAATCAGTTTAACACATGTCTAACTAGAGAGTGGCTAAAGGAGAAAGTATGGCTCTTTAAAAACAAAGGAAACTGTTTTGTTTTGTTTTGTTTTGTTTTGTTTTTTAATGGGGCACAAGGTGAGGAGAATTCAAAGAGACTTCAAACCAGTGGCAATTTAAAAAAAAAGCCTCCTAATGAGCTTCTGAATTTGAACAATTTTACCATGTTTGTACAGCTGATGCATTAGAATAGGCCACTTTTCCAGCTCGCCTTACCTTACCTCACCTGGGAGAGGAAGCTCATTTTGACAATGGGGAGAACTGAAAGCCTGCTGCTGCCCCTCATCTCCCTGTCCCCCCCTTCTCTTCCTCCCTCTAAACTCATTCATCTGCCAGCCTCAAATAATTTTAAAATTTCATAACTGACATGTTTTTAAGGTTGAGAGGTGGAGGGGGGTTATGCCATTTCTCACCCAAAATTAATTCTGACTGGTAAATCAGTGGACCACTGGATTCCCTGCTCTGTAAGCCTGGGTAGATGTGCATCACAGGGAGAAAGTCTACCAGACGTGGCTTCTAAGTCCTTCCATCCAAAAAGACTGAAACCTCCGCCAAATAACCTACTGCCAGCAAAGCTTTCTTAAAACAGGATCAACTGCTCCCTGGCCTGAGGGTGCTGACAGAAAAAAAAGCAGCTTTCCAAGTGGTACATCAAGGATACAGACAAGCATTTGGGCAGCCTTATGACAGAGGAAATGATTTAAAAGGTGGGAAGGCAACCTGGGTCATCATGGCCTTGCAGGCAAGTCCCTTCTCCCTCCTGGCTCTCAGTTTCTTCCTCTGTAAAATGGGGTGGGGGAGGACAGTATGTGCAGCTAGGTGACACAGTGGATAGACAGAGTGGATAGAGTTCCTGCAATCAGGAACCTGAGCTCAAATCTGATCTTAGGCACATACTAGTCCTGTGATCCTGGGCAAATCCCTTAATCCTGTTCGCCTCAGTTTTCTCATCTGTAAAATGAGCTTGAGAAGGAAATGGCAAACCACTCCAGTACTTTGCCAAGAAAATCCCAAATGGGATCACAGAGTTGGGCACTATTGAACAGGTGTAGAAGAGATCATCTCTCTGTGTCCAGATTCCTCTTTTAAGATTTCTTTCTGGTTCAATTATAAATTAATATACCTTAGTGTGTTCTTTCTTGTTATCCCCAACCCTCAGCACAGTTTTTGGCACATAGGAAGCATTTAATAAATGTCTGTTGTCTGATGGTGGTTGTGTGGGTAGAGTTATTTATTCTACAGCACTTGTTACAGTCCTACTGTATAGTACTTTGTAACACAAGGGTAAACAAAGTTTCACTTCTCAAGGATTCTGGTCCTTCCTGAGGATGCCAGACAATCCCAGCACTGCTTTAACTCTTCCCTCTTCCCCCTGCCCAAAATGGCCCATAGGCAGATACCTTCAGAAATCAGAAAAGGGATCAACCTCCCATCTAGAAAGTCACTTCTGGATTTCCCCCAACTCCTCTCTCCCAAGATAGATACTTCCCCTTCCGGGAGGAATTAAATACTCAGCAGCAGTCCTGAGGCCAACTGGAGAGGGACTGGGGGGAGGGGGAGAGGAGAGAAGTGGGGAAGGAGGGAGAGTGAGAAAGGGAAAGGGAGGGAGGAGGGAGATTATAGAGTAATTCAAGTACACTGCCTCCTTTCCCCCAAGGAAATAAAAATGGAAACTGAGGAGAAACACTCAAAAGGTTCCCTTGATGATTTTAACAGTTCCCTTTTTCTGGACCAGGACCAGTAGGAGAGAGGTGTTTAGGAGAGAAGTCTTTAGATCTCCGGAAAGGGGAAAAAAAGAAAAAAGAAATTGCCAGCTATTAGCTTTGAGAAAGTGTGTAGTTCATTCAAGGATCTCAGAGCTCTGTAGCTGTCCTGGGCCCCGCAGCTAGGAGATCTCAGGGGTTCAGCCAGGAAGCGAGGCTGAGGGAGGGGAGTCTCATCCAGAGCAGGGCCCAAGCAGCAAAGGGGAAGGAAATAAGCATTTATATGGTGCCAACTATATGCTGAGCACGGGGCTCAGCACTTACAAATTCCCTTTCCTGGATACACTGAAGGAGGAAAAGTCCTGCACGCAGACACCCACCAGAGGGAAACAAGACTCCGCTGCTTTACTCTCCAAATAGACACCACCACAGATGTTCTGCCAAGGAGCCGGTGTGAGTGTGTGTTCCAAGGCTGGCCCTGAGCCAGCTTTCTGCTGGGTATTTTTTTATTTTTGCACAGAGAACTGCAGTCTGGCAGCAGCGCGGGAACACATTCAGCTCCACGTGACCGGGGAGAGCCAGGCAGGGCGAGCTGGTCTCCTTGTGTTGGTTAAATGTGATCTCCAAACGGTAACTCCCGGATGGACGTGAGAATGTGAGGAGGCACCCAGGAAAGCCTGGAGGCTGGAAGGGGAGGGCCCGCCCTCTCCAGAGCTCTGGCTGCTACCTGACAGCAGGAAACCAGAGAAAAACAAATGGGATGCCCCTCAGAAGGGCAGGACCAAGCCCAGAAGGCAAGGGGATGCTTTGGAAAGAAAGCCCCTGGCTCCATCCCTTCCGAGGCCTTCTAAGCCTCAGCTCCCTTCTCTGGGAAGGGAGGTGACGGGACTAGAGTAGACACCCCCCTTTGCTGGAGGGTGGGGTGTCACGGACCCATTTTGTATCTGCTGAAGAAGCCTTTCAAAAATCCACAAAATCAAAGATACCAATTATACTGAAATAAAGATGTAATTTTTTTCCCCTCAAATTCCCAGATCTCCTGAACAAACTATCCAGAGACTCCAGGTTAGAAACCCCTCAACTAAGATGAATCTAAGGCCCTTCCAGCTTCTTGCTTTAATATTTTATGACTCAATGGCCTTATCAAAGATGGGCTGGTGGTGCATATTTTAATCCTCCATTAATAGGCTAACGTAATGCTAAAAATGTTTAGGGCCAAATTTGGGATTTGGTGAACTTCTTAAAGTAATGGGATATCAAACAGAAGAGAATGACTGTCCTGCAGGGAAGGCTGTGTAAGTCTGTCCTCAGGGATGTGCCTTAAAGGTGGGAGGGACAGACAGATGAACAAGCCAAAAATTCCCACTTTTCTCATGTGCCACAGTCCCTTTTATATGTATAGAGACTGAGCTTTGGAAGTAAACACAATATTTAAGGATACCTAGTCAAAGAGTAGTAAGTTCCTTTTTTGTTGACCCCATCAATCACAAGTAAGGACTCCTTTGTATATTTTAGACTTCAAATTCAGCCTCAGATATTTAATAAGCTGTATAACTCTGGGCATATCACTCAATCTCTGTCTGCCTCTGTTTCCTCAAATGTTATGTGGGAATAGTAACAGCACTGACTTCCCAGAGTTGTTGTGAAGATCATGTTTGAGATAGTGTTTGCAAAACACTTAGCACAGTACCTGGTACATGATCAGAGTATAATAAATGCTTATTTTCCTTCTTTCTTTACTGGAAAAGAAGTTCTTCCACTCAATTCAACAAACATGTATTTATTTATTTATTTTTGCTTCTTGCTGAGGCAATTGGGGTTAAGTGACTTGCCCAGGGTCACACAGCTAGGGAATGTTAAGTGTCTGAGACCAGATTTGAACTCAGGTCCTCCTGACTTCAGGGCTGGTGCTCTATCCACTGAGCCACCCAGCTGCCCCTCAACAAACATTTATTAAAGGGATTGCTATGTGCAAAGTCCTTTATCATCACTTTGAGGATGATT
>JAJPUD010005025.1:129775-173915 GCA_023553655.1 Myrmecobius fasciatus | reverse complement strand
AAAAAAAAAAAACTTCCAAACAAATAGTGGTATTGTAATAAAGGAGAAACTGAGGTAAGATAGAGATGAGAGGATTTTAAATATTTTATTAGTGGAGAATATGGCTGAATCAGACTCTTGTCTCAAAGCATTCAGTGACTAGTAAAAAAAATTTTAGAGACTCTTATAGGGCTCCAGTGATCAGGGAAACAAAGGCAAGGAGGGGGCAGAGCACTGGGTGGCAGGAAGTTCCAGGAAAGGACCATAAATTCAGTTCTGACATAAATTCTGATAAGTTAGGAGTAAAGAAGCTGGGAGACACTAAGTCTGAGGCAGAAGATACCCAAACATTTGAGATGAGCCATCTGGAATTTTATGACTTTCTGGAATGCCAGTGGCCAAGGTTCTTCAGCCCTAATTATCTCAGTCCTAATGGCCAAAAGGAGGAGTTGCCACCAGAGAAATTGAAGCAGAACAATTCAGGGAAACTGAGACATAACTGTATCACCAAAGTAGGAATGGAATTTGTCAAGAGGTAATTATTAGAAGTCTTTAAGCAAAAGTCAAATAAACACATTTTTGGCATAGTGTCATGGGAATTCTTTTTCAGACATGAACAGGACTAGAGAGCTACTAAGACTCCTTATAACTCTAAAATTCTCTGTTGTTGCTCAGTCATATCCAAATCTTCATGATCCCATTTGGAATTTTTTTGGCAAAGAATTGGAGAGATTTTCCATTTCCTTCTCCAATTTATTTTACAGATAAGAAAATTGAAGCAAGTACGGTTAAGCGACTTGCCCCAGGGTTGCACAGCAGTGGCATCTGGGTCTAGATTTAAGTTCCCCTCTTCCTGACTAGACCTAGCACTCTATGCATTGTGCCATCTATTTGATTCTAATTATGTAGCAAATCAATAGACATTTGTAATTAATATCTCAGTCCATGAAGAACAGGAAAAAGATTAGATCTGTGTAGTATAGTTCCCAATTGTTTCTAAAGCATGTTGTATTTTTTGATACTAAAAGAACTGACTTATATTTACCCTGTTTAGATAGAGTACAGAAAATTGGGCAATATGGGGCCAGCCTTGTAGTTTTTATCTTCTTTATCTCCACCAAAAAAAGTCAGGACAAAATTAATAAAAGCAATTTTGTTTGGGGCAGAGACAGACCATTCTGAAAATCTGGATCTCAGGATCATATACTTAGAACTACAAGGTATTAAACTGATACCTTCACTTTAAATATGAGGAAGCTGTAAACAATAATAATAATAATATAGTAAAAGTGTAAAAAGTATAGTATAAATGATGGAATCAATATATAGCATTTATACTGTACTTTGAAGTGTTATTATTTTATGCCTCCCTTAATCTCCCACCTAGGCAAGGAACTGATACAGGTATATTTTCTCATCTGTCTTAAAGGGAACCAAATAATCATTATAATCAATTCAATTTCAGGAATTTTAGAGGAAGTTTAAAGTTTATATCTTTACATTAATATAATCATCCTGCTGGTTATTTTTTACAAAATAATAATATTCCATGATATTCAAATACCATAATTTATTCAGCCATTCTCCAATTGATGGGCATCCATTCAGTTTCCACTTTCTAGTCACTTACAAAAAGGGATGCCAAAAAAACATTTTTGCACATGTGAGTCCCTTTCCTTCCTTTAAAATCTGTTTGGGATAAAAGCCCAATAGAAATGCTGCTGGGTCAAAGGGTATGCACAATTTGACAACTTTTTAGCATAGTTCCAAACTGCTCTCCAAAATTGTTAGATCCATTCACAGTTTCACCAATAATATATCAGTGTCCCAGTTTTCCCACATCTCTGCCAACATTCGTCATTATCTTTTATTATCATTTTAGCTAATATGACAGGTGTGTAATGGTATCTCAGAATTGTCTTAATTTACATTTCTTTGATCAATAGTGATTTGATTCTATTCATATGAATAGAAATAGTTTTAATTTCATCATCTGAAAATTGCCTGTTCATACCCTTTGACCATTTATCAATTAGAGACTGGCTTTAATTCTTATAAATATGAGTCAATTCTCTATATATTTTAGAAATGAGGCCTTTATTAGAACCATTAAATGTAAAGATGATTTTCCAATGTATTGCTTCCCTTCTAATTTTGTCTGCATTAGTTTTGTTTGTACAAAAACTTTTTAACTTAACATAATCAAAATGATCTATCTGGTGTTCATTTAAGAGTTCCAGTTCTTCTTTGGAAATTCATTCTTTCTCCACAGATCTGAAAGGTAAACTATCCTATGCTGCTCCAATTTGCTTATAATATCACTCTTTATGTCTAAATCATGAATCCATTTAGACTTTATCTTGTTATGCAGTGTCAGGTGTGGGTCAAGCCATAATTTCTTCCATACTAGTTTTCAATTTTCCCAGTAGTTTTTGTCAAATACTGAGTTCTTAACCCAAAAGCTGGGGTCTTTGAGTTTATCAAACACAAAATGGCTATAGTTATTGCCTATTTTGTCCTGTGATCCTATCCTATTCCACTGACTGACTACTCTATTTCTTAGCCAGTACCAAATGGTTTTGATGACTGCTGCTTTATAATACAGTTTTAGATCTGGCATAGTAAGGCCACCTTCATCAGCATTTTTTTTTCATTAATTCCCTTGAAATTCTTGACCTTTTGTTCTTCCAGATTAACTTTGCTACTATTTTTTCTAGATCTGTAAAATAATTTCTTGGGAGTTTAATTGGTATGGCACTAAATAAGTAAATTAGTTTGGGTAGTAATGTCATTTTGATTATACTCGTTTGCCTACCCATGAGCACTTGATATTTTTCCAACTGATTAGGTCTGACTTTATTTGTGTGAAATTGTTTTATAGTTTAATTTGTATAGTTCTTGACTTTTCCTTGGCAGATAGATTCCCAAATATTTTATACTATCAACAGTTATTTTGAATGGAATTTCTTTTTGTATCTCTTGCTGCTGAACTTTATTGGTAATATATAAAATTGCTGATGATTTATGTGGATTTATTTTGCATCCTGAAACTTTGCTAAAGTTGTGAATTGCTTCTAGTAATTTTTTATTTGAGTCTCTAGGGTTCTCCAAATATACCATCATATCATCTGCAAAGAGTGATAATTTGGTTCCCACATTACCTACTCTAATTCATTTAATCTCTTTTTCTTCTCTTACTGCCAAAGCTAACATTTCTAATACAATATTAAATAGTAATGGTGACAGTGGGCAGCCTTGTTTCACTCCTGATTTTATTGGGAATAGTTCTAGTTTGTCCCCATTAGATATAATGCTTGCTGATGACTTTAAATAGATGCTACTGATTGTTTTAAGGAAAAGCCCATTTATTCCTATACCCTTTAGTGTTTTTAATAGAAATGGGTGTTGGATTTGATCAAATGCTTTTTCTGCATCTATTGAGGTAATCATATGATTTTTGTGAGTTTGGTTATTAATATAGTTGATTATGCTGATAGTTTTCCTAATATTGAACCAGCCCTGCATTCCTATTATAAACCCTACTTGGTCATAGTGTACAATCCTGGGGATGACTTTCTGTAATCTCATTGCTAATATCTTATTTAAAATTTTTGCATCAATATTCATTAGGGAAATTGGTCTATAGTTTTCTTTCTCTGTTTTCACCCTACCTGGGTTAGCTATCAGCACCATATCTGTTTCATAAGAGGAATTTGGTAGAACAGATTTTTTCCCTATTTTTTCAAATACTTTATATAGTATTGGAATTAATTTTTCTTTGAATATTTGGTAGAATTCACATGTAAATCCATCTGGAGATTTTTTCTTAGGGAGTAAATTTATAGCTTGTTCTATTTCTTTTTTCTAAAATGGGGTTATTAGATAATTTATTTCTTCTTCTGTTAACCTGGGAAGTCTATATTTTTGTAGATATTCCTCCATTTCATTTAGATTATGAAATTTATTGGCGTAAAGTTGGGCAAAGTAACTCCTAATTATTGCTCTAATTTCCTCTTCATTGGTGGAAAGTTCTCCCTTTTCATTTTTTAGCTTAACAATTTGATTTTCTTCTTTCCTTTTTCTAATTAAAATAACTAAAGGCTTGTCTATTTTGTTGTGTTTTTTTCATAAAACCAACTCAGTTTTATTTATTAATTCAATAGTTTTCTTATTTTCAATTTTATTAATCTCCCCTTTTATTTTCAGAATTTCCAATTTGGTATTTAATTGAGGGTTTTTAGTTTGTTCTTTTTCTAGCTTTGTTAATTGTAAGCCCAATTCATTGATTTTTCTCTTTCTCTATTTTATGCAAGTAAGCATCTAGATATATAAAATTACCACTTATAACTGCTTTGGTTGTATCCCACAAATTTTGGTATGTTGTCTCATTATTATCATTCTCCTTGATGAAATTATTGATTGTGTCTGTTTTGATCTTTCACCCATTCATTCTTTAGGATTTGATTATTTAATTTCCAATTAACTTTTGGTCTATTTTCTCCTGTTCTTATGTTACATGTGATTTTTATTGCATCATGATCTGAAAAAAAAGCATATATTATTTCTGCCTTTCTGCATTTGATTTTGAGGGTTTTATGCCCTAACACATGGTCAATTTTTGCATAAGTTCCATGAACCGCTGAGAAAAAAGTAAACTCCTTTCTGTCTCCATTCAATTTTTTTCCCAAAGATCTATCATACCTAATTTTTCTAATATTTTCTTTACCTCCTTACCTTATTTCTTATTTATTTTGTGGTTTGATATATCTAATTCTGAGAGAGTAAGGTTGAGATCCCACACTAATATAGTATTGCTGCCTATACTTTTTTTGAATCTCTCAACTTCTCTAGGAATTTCCATGCCATACCACTTAGTGCATACATGTTTAGTATTGATATTGCTTCATTATCTATGGAACCCTTTAGTAAAATATAGTTTCCTTCTTTATCTCTTTTAATTAGATTTATTTTTGCTTTTACTTGATCTGAGATCAGTATTGCTATCCCTGCTTTTTTTTTGTTCACCTGAAGCATAATAGATTCTGTTCTAGCCCTTTACCTTCACTCTGTATGTATCTCTATGCTTTAGATATGTTTCTTGTATATAACGTTGTGGGATACTGGCTTTTAATCCAGTCTGCTATCTGCTTCTATTTTAAAGTGAGAGTTCATCCCATTCACATTAACAGTTAAAATAACCAATTCTGTATTTCCTGCCATCTTATTTACCCAAAGTTATATTTTTCTCTTTCCTTTCCCCTTTCTTCCTTCTCCCCTCCCCAGTATTTTACTTTTAATGACCACCTCCCTCAAACAGCCCTTCTCCTTTTAGAACCCTTCCCTCTTTTTTACACCTGTCTCCTAATTCTTCTATTTTCCCTTCTATTATTCTATTCCTTTCTTTTCTTCCTTTCCTCCTCCTTCCCTATAATGAGGGATAAGTTTTTCTGTGAAACCAAATGTGTCTGATGCACTCTTTTAGAGCCCAATCTGATGAGAGTAAGATTCACACAATGCTATTAGGTTGTCTTTGCCTCTTCATGAGATTTTACCTTATTTTACCTCCTTTTTCTTTTTTTTCCAGTGTGATCTCCTTTCCCCCTCTAGTTTATTTTTCATATTATCAAAGTAAAATCAAATTATACCCACATTCTCTAAGTATACCCATAATAGAAATATAATTCTCAAGAGTTCTTTCTTTTTTATCTTTTTATGCATCTCTTGAGTTCTGTGTTTGGAGGTCAGATTTTTTTTTGTTCAGATCTGATCTTTTCATTAGAAATAGGTGAATTTCACCTATATAATTCAATGTCCATCTTCTTCCCTGGAAGATAATGCTCATTCCAGCTGGATAACTTATTCTTGGTTGTAATCCAAGTTCCTTTGCCTTTCAGAATATTTGATTCCAGGTCCTTCTATCCTTTAAAGTGGAAGCTGACAGATCCTGGGTGATTCTAATTATGGCTCCTCACTATTTGAATAGTTTCTTTCTAGCTGCTTGCAATATCTTTTCCTTGGTGAGATAGTCTTGAAATTTAGACATGATATTCCTTGGGGATTTAATTTTGGGGTATCTTTCAGGATGTGATTGGTGAATCCTTTCAATGTCTATTTTATCTTCTGATTCTAAAACATCAGGGCAGTTTTCTTTCATGATTTCCTGTAAGATAGTGTTTAGGCTCTTTTTTTTTTTTATCATTGCTTTCAGGAAGTCCAATAATCCTTAGATTGTCTCTCCTAGATCTATTTTCCAGGTCAATTGTTTTTCCTAGGAGATATTTCATATTTTCTTCTATTTTTTCATTTTTTTTTGTTTCTGTTTGATTCTTGAAGTCTTATTGATTCATTCACTTCAATTTGTTCAATTCTAATTTTTAGTGTATTATTTTCTTCAGTTACCTTTTCTTAGCTCCTTTTGTAATTGGCCAATTTGTTCACTGCATACTTTTTCATTTCACCAATTTTGTTTTTCAGTGAGTTGGTGTCTTTTTCATATCTCTTTTGTAGGGCATTATGTCCTTCTTGCAATGATCTCAATTCATTTCCCCATTTTTCTTCTAACTCTCTTTTGAGATTCTTTATTTAATCTTCCAGGAAAGCCTTGTGAAATGGGACCAGCTCATGTCTCCCTTTGTGGCTTCCTCTGGCGTTGCTTTCCCTTTATGAACCTCAGAATCTGGAGTCTCTTCTCTCTCTCCATAAAAGCTATCTATGGTAAGAGTTCTTTTTTTAAAAATTATTATTCATTTTTTGAAAGCTTGTTGTCTGTCCAAAGCAAAGGAGAGACAGTTGCTGTAATTTTCCCTGGGGCAGTTCTGCTGATTTGCATCCGGTGCTGAGCAATTAGGGCTAGGTCCTGCATTTTCAGTGGTTTACAATCTACCTTTTATAAAAGGCAGATCTGCCAAAGCACCTGTTTGCAACCAGGGCAGAGTGGCTTAAGAGGCTCACAAATACTTCCCACGTGCTTAGAAACTTCCAAGCTCTGAGTCCAGGCCTGGCTTCCTGCTCTGGTCTCCCTTGCTACTGTCTGGGCTTGGCAGACTGTTCCCCTGCTTGATTGAAACAGACCTGTTCTGATGTTCTTCCAAAGTAATTTCTTCTGGGAACTGTTGTACTCCAAATCTTTGGGGGCACTTTGACTCCAAAATCAATTTAGAGGCTTAAACTGCTTTTGGTTTGAGAGAATGTCAGAGGTCTGCACTCTGCCATCTTGGCTCTACCCCTCTTGAAATGATTTCTTTCTCTGCCAACCAGTCCTCAATGGAAAGGCCCATCTTTTTCACACCAACACCCTCAGGAATCTCATTCACTTATCAATCAGGATACACTATGATCTCAAAAGAATCAAAAATTTCCACTGATTACAAAGGGTGATAGAAATATGTGTGTTCATTGTAAGATATAAGCAGCAAATTGTCAATAAATAGGGCATTTTTTCATTTCACTTCTTATATATGCAGATCAAGGGCATGCATGCCATGAGAAAATGGTTAATCTTGTAGTCAGGGTGTGGTTATATCAGATGGACTGCTCATGTTCTTTTCTTCATAAAATGTTAAAAGAACCAGAAGGACCTCGCACTTGGGATGAGTGTGCATAGAGAATTCAAGGAATAGAATAAGCAAGAATCACATCAGATAAAAATGTGTACAGAATTGCAATCTGTACTGCTAAAAGGATGTCATCATAACAAATAAGCATGTTATTTCACTTATTATATGGTAGTTATTAGGGACACAAATACAAAAGTTAGGCAGGTCCAGATATCAAGGAGTCCACATTCTACAATTCCCAGGCATGAATTGAATCCTCCTAGCATGTTTCTTATATTTCTTTAAAATTATGATGACTAGTGCTGTCAAAAGACATCTAGATGGCACCCTAGATAGAGTGCTAGACTTTTGAGTGATAAAGATCTGAGTTCAAAAGCTACCTGGAACTCATGTGACCATGAGCAAGCCACTTCACCTCTCTCAATTTTGGTTTTCTCATCTGTAAAGTGAGGGTAATATTAGTATCTGCCTGACAGGTTGCTGTGAAGTGAGGTGTAAACTGATAGATGTTTTATAAATGGCTCTTCAAAAACTAGATACATATACTTTTTTTTTTTTTTTGCTTTTTTGCTGAGGCAATTGGGGTTAAGTGACCTGCCCAGGGTCACACAGCTAGGAAGTGTCTGAGACCAGATTTGAACTCAGGTCCTCCTGACTTCAGGGCTGGTGCTCTAACCACTGCGCCACCTAGCTGCCCCTAGATACATATACTTTTAAGTTTAATCTAAATTATTAACATAAAGTGATAGAGTACATCACTTTCATAATTCAAGACAATCAACAAAATAATAAGCCAAGCCCTGATTGACATCATTTGCCAATTTCTGAGATGTAAATGTTTATACAGAAAATTTAACAGTTCCCATCACAAACTGTTTTCTGGACACTCTGGGTAAGACTGGAATCAAATAATATAAGAAAAACACTTTGGGGCAGCTAGGTGGTACAGTGGATAGAGCACCAGCCCTTTAGTTAGGAAGACCTGAGTTCAAATCTGACCTCAGACATTAACGCTTCCTACCTTGTGTGACCCTCATGAAATTGCTTAATCCCAGTTGTTTCAGCAAAAAAAGAAAAAGAAAAAATGCTTTGAAAACCTTAAAGCATATAAAAATGATATGTTGTTATATTATCATCCACATTATTATAACTTTCTGTCTTAACTCAATTTGAAAAGGACTAAAACCACTCATAAACTTTTTGAATCTGGAGCAACATGAGTTTAAATAAATGTCATTTATTCATACTTTAATGTTTGTAAAGTCCTTTTCTCACAACCATCCTGTGAATTAGATACACTCTGTAATCTTATTCTTATTTTATAAACATAAAAATGGAGTATATGAGAAAATCCCACAGCTAGGCAAATCTGAGATGAGATTCAAACTCAGTTCTCTTGATTCCCACACCAGTCTGCAGATTGCTAAAGTATTCTAGCCTTCAATTGGTCAATTATCAAAAACCTACTATATGTACTATATATAATAGCATACTATATATGCTAAATAAACTTTGTTAAAGCATTGGAGAAACAAAGACAAAAGCAAAAAATCTTTGGACGCAAAGAATTTGCAGATTATAAGAGAGATTACATATCCTTGCCTAATTCTGCTCTTTAGATCTAAAAGAATATTATAAATGCATTCTGAATCCAACAGCAAGAAAACTTACCTCCTAAAAGTGACTCTTAACCAAGAGAAAATAACATATCCGGGATGCCAGAGGGTTTCTGACAACTGAAAGAGAAACTGAGCTCCTTCAGTTCAAGAGCAATGAACTTCTCCAAAAAACAAGTGTTTATTTTTAGCACAAGCTAAAAGCACAAGATCTTTCTTCTCAGTAGGTGTGCTGTAGATAGGACAGAAGTATCAGCGTAGTGTCTGTGTTGAAGGAGTTAACAATCTTCTTGTGAAGGTTTGGTCCTGCTGCAGGAAGTTAGCTTCCCAGGACTATCTCCTTCTTCTCAGACTACTTCTTTAGTAACTTTCCTCTATAACCAGAGACTCTTAACATGTGGGTATTCTAGACTCTTTGGGTTAATCAGTCAATCAATAAATAATTAGGCACCTAATAATTGATAGGTACTGTGTTAAATGGTAGGATTACAAAGAAAGGCAAAAACAGTGCCTGTGCTCAAGGACTTCACAATCTAATGGAGCAAACAACTATCTATAAATTGGCTATACATATGATAAATTAAAGATAATCTACAAAGGGGAAGTACTAAAAAGGATTTAAGAAATGTGCTGAAGCCTCTCAATTATTTCTCAGAATATTGCTAAATGCATATGATAAACTACGTAAGATTTTAAAGGAAATCAATTAGACTGAAATAAAGATATATTTACCTTCCATTCAAGTTCATGGACACTCTAAAATCTAACCACCAACTAGACCCCTGACGTTTCATGGAACTCAGGTTAAGTATTACTAAAAGTCATTACACCAATGAACTTGCCAGAGGGAAAGTGGGGAGGAGGAGGGTAACATGAGGAGAAGGTGAGTAGAGAAGGAAAAGGACAAAAAGTCTAAATTTTTGTAGAACTTTATAAAATATACTTAAATGGCCAATCTCAACACATGTAAAATGGTTAAACTGAAATCTTTTCAAGGCAGATTTCATGTTGTTTTCTAAAAAAGTACCGTGGTTCTTGTCACTAGACTTAGTTCTCACTTATTGGCTTCGACATTTACTAGCAAAACAAGTCAGAAACCATATCCTCTCTGGAGGTCTCAGTTTTCTCAAGTGAAAAATGGAAATCAAAAATAATCACAAAAGTCTACTTTTTTATGAAGAAAGTATCTTATAAACTTGTAAAGAACTATTTTTCCCCTTTTCAGCCTACTATCTTTCATCAGAGTGATGAATGCCTAAGTGTGGAAATGAATGCAAATCAATATTGACTTGTAACATCTAGTTTTAATTGCATGTGTCCCCAAAAAGCAGTGACTTGTCAAAGATCTCACAGCTCTTCTATGTCAGACAGGGATTGCTATCTCTGGGACTATTTATTTATCTGTCTTCTATGTAGCATTGCCTCTCAAAATGCCATACACATGTAAAATTAATGGGAATGTGATATGTTGTTTCACCATATTTAAAGAAGTGAATTCCTTTTGGTCTCCAATATATATATGTATGTATATATAAAGAGTAGAGTGTGATCTCAAGTCCCAAAATTTTCCTAAATTGCTCTTCTTCCTTCTTTGATTAACCAGATCTGAATCTTTTACCTAGTTCCAATTTGTTGATGTTGTTCAGTCATTTTTTCAGTAATATCTGACTCTTTGTGATCCTATTTGGGGTTTTCTTGTCAAACATACTGTAGTGGTTTGGCATTTCCTTCTCCAGTTTATTTTACAGATGTGGAAACTGAGGCAAATAGGATTAAGTGATTTACCAGCTAATAAGTATCTAAAAATAGATTTGAATTGAGGAAGATACGTTTTCCTAGATCCAAAACCAACACTCTATCTACTGCTACCTACCTGCCCCACAATGGTACATACTAACACACTTTTTTGACAAAGAATAAAAAAAGGAAGGGGCAATTTATAATTAATTAATCTTTGTTTCAAGAATTTATTGAAATACTGAGAGGGTGTGACAAGTCTTGACTATGTGCCTCTCTTGATTTCATTTTTACCATTAGCTGCTGTTCAAAACTCTGTAGTCTACTGAAAATGTCTGAGAATTAGAATAATATTAATACAATATCTGAAATACACAATTCTTAAACATGAAATAGGAATTCTAAATAGAGAACTAAAAGGAACTTGAATTTTTTTTTAATCTGATCTACTCCTTTTTACAAATATGGAAACTAAGACCACAAAGTAACTTTCTAGAGAACACATTAATAATACTGTAATAGTAGTCAATATTTAACTCAAAATCTCCTTAATCATATTCTAGCCTTCTTTGCTATAAACCATGTGAGTACTAAAGTGTAATGAAAATATTATTCCAATAGACACAAGGCATGAACCCAAATCCAAGTTCAGTTTCTTACTATCTGTGTGAAGGGGCATATGGAGTATTCAAGAAAGACTAGCACTTCTGATTTGAGGAATTTTAAGAACTGCTCATCGACCACTGACCTCTCATCTTTGGCTCCAAAAAGTTGTACAGTCCACATTAGCAACAACCTGGTAAAACTGTCTCAGTAGAAGGGCTAAATCAAGTTGAGGATAGCCAATCTCCTCAAATCCACCAGGGAGTTAGGAGGTAATCTACCCTAAATATGTGAAAGCTTTTCCCAGAGGAATGAGTGGATAAGAGCAATTTGCTCCAACAGGCCAGAAAGGCAAGTAATCAACCTCTGTAAAAGGTTAAAAGCTTGGTCAGACTTTTAAGACACCAAGGTCATTCACCATGTCCTGAGTCATCCCTGGTTATCTTGATTTTTGTTTTTCCATTGGACTTTGATGACTGTGGAATAAAGAGTAGGGTTGACAACTTCTTGTAACTCTGCCTCACTTAAATAAAAAAAAAATTTAAAAAGACATTTATGTTCTTGGGCAGATCTTAGTTTCTTTCCTTAGAAAAATGAAGATAGCATAGATGTTCTCTAATGTCCTTGTAAGTTCTATGACTTTGAGCCTATGAACAGATGAGTTATCAATATCAAATAATGATATTAATGAAGCTAAAACTATGAGCTTGATACAGACCAGTTAGATTTGCTCTGCCCCAGGGACATAAGTTGGGAATCTATGGAAGCCAGCATAGTAGTATTATTTCAGATCTCTTTCCATTTTTAGAAAGGCAATTAAGAATACATTTGGGTAGAGAGTGTTTTCTACTTTTCAAAGGGCTTTCACATACTTTGCATCATTTGAAGCATGTGTCTCTTGTTGACTCTGGATACGCATCTTCAAATATGAAGGAAGCACTCCATAACCCTGAAGACATGAATCTAACCATGAAAAGTATTGAGATATTCTATTACAGCATGCATTTTGTTATGATCTCTAAAAATTAATGAGATGATGCTGCCATAAGAAGATGCTGCCCTTCCTTTTGTTCTGTGCATGCTCAAGATATGCCATCACTTCAGCAGTTACATTATCTAGACAAATCATTGATTTGATCTAATTCTGAGGCTAAAATGCTCATAACCATTTTTTCAATTGAAGAATTAAGCAGGGAAAGAATTTAATAAATTGAGTGAGGAAAATGGATAAGAAATGGTTAATCAGCATTTTGTAAAGCATTGCAGACTCATTCTTATTTAGAGCTATTTCTTGATTGTTACTTTCTGCTTTGATGACTTGTATTTTACTTGTGTTTATATTGTGTAGGTTTAATGTTTGTTTTTTTACCTATCATGATTTCTTTAAACCTAAGTGATAAAGTTTGCATTCTGCTAATAGAAAAGGCTACAAAAAATTAACCAAGCTAACTTTTATTGCCTTGTTTTCTTTAACTAAAACATAATGAAATGAGGTGCACCTCTGACCCTCATAATCATCAAGTCATGTCATATGACTGAAGTGACTAATGTCTATTGAAAGGTCTGTTGACTAAACATTGCTTAGAAAAATGAGGAGATCTCTCCCACCTAATGCAATAAGTTAACAAACTAATCTATTGCTCAGGATTTGGGCTACCTATTTACCCAAAATGTAGCAATGTAAAGCTTGAAAATAAATTTTTAATGGTGATTAATTTTTTTTGCAAGTGATCTAGGTAGGGAAGAGTATTTTTTAAATATGCTTTATTGCACTTGTTAAATTTACCTTTTAAAAAGAGGAAAATGTTCTTTTTAGGTAACATTTTTAAATAACTTTGAAGAGAGAAGGAAAACATCTATATTTTCAAACTCTAAGAAGCAAGCATCCAAAATAAAGGAAACAGCAAATTAGTGCCATATTTCAAAAGAAATAGAAAGCTAATATAAAATTTTAAAAATGTTGAGCCAGATGTAAGATATAATACTCTAGAGTTATTTGTTGGGCAATTTTATGATACTCTAGTGGCCTTAGTAAAGTGCTTGCCTAACAATGAGAAGCTAATTCATCCACAAGATTTAGCTTATGAAATCTTTATCCTTAGTGAAAATCTTTCTATTTTGGACCTTTTTTCTCAGAATTTGGAGACCTAAGTAGTCATATAGTACAATATGTACCTGATTGTGGATTCTCTCTACATTATATTCAACAATGGGTCATAAAAAGATTGGATCATATATTTAGAGCTGGAAGTGATTTTTGAGATCATCTTCTCTTATTCTATGGATAAGAAAACTGAGGCTCAGAGAGTATAAATGATTTATCCAAGGTCACAAGTCAGTCATTGTCTGAGTAAGAATCTGAATTCAGTAATTTCTGACCTTATTTTCAATACTTTATTCACCTGGTCATCTAACCAGGGGTGGAGATGAGTAACAATAGAAGGCATATCCTCTCTAATCAATAAATGTCCCTGGAAAATTAAAATCCCACCTCTTCTTTTTTTGTTATCCTTCACATTTACTATGGGGCATTTACTACTCTTCCACTAAGAAGAAAGCAGAAATAAATTGTATGAAGTATGTCTCAAAAGAATCACAAAACTCATCTATGACATTATGTCATTATTATCATTATCTGAATTATTTTAGGCTAGAATATCCTAAATTAAGGTTTTCAGGATTTATATAAATTAAAAATCAATACTGTTGCATGTTTGTTCAAATAAACAAAATCCAAACATTCTTCATTATGCCAATGGATTAATCTATTAATAAAGTTTTCATTGATTTCTAAATGTTTTTACTTAGCATCTATAACATACTCAGCTCCTAATAGTACTTAGGATACAAAGACAAAACAAAAACAAAAACCTAGTTCCATTCTCAAAAAATGTATATTCTTCTGGAATATATATCATATTCCATACCATACCAATAAATGAATGAGAACAAAATAATTTTATAACAGTTCTTTCCCCTCTCTACAGCAACTAGTGGGCTTGGGATGAAAAAATGAGAAGCAGGTTCCTTCTAGACATAGGGGATATATGTGTATGTGTATGTGTGTGTGTATGCATGTGCATGTATATATGTGTGTATACACATCACATATATGCATTTGTGCGCATATACATATATCAATAAGAACATATAGGATATATTCAGAATACCTAGAAAGTACTTTCAAAGTAGAAGCATGTTGCAAGTGGAGGTTCTGGAAAAGGCCTTCTGAAGAATGTAGGACTTGACCCTAAGTGTTGAAGGAATCTTAGGAAAATAAGAGACAACTATGAAAACAGAAAGCAAGCATTCAGTTAAGTGTTGCCTGCCAAAGAAGTATTGGACAACTAAATTTGCATTGAAAAAAAAAATTTGGCCTTCTATACATTACATATGATGATCTATTTGGTGTATTTCTGGGATTTAAATTTATCCCAAATCAACATGGTGAAATAAATGTTATGGAACTTCAACTTTACATTCACTGGAATCTGATAATGAAAGTGAACTATTTGACCCAAAAGTCATAGAACAAATGCATTCCTAAACATGTGGGAGGAGGGAAGCTTTCAGTAGGTGTGTCAGGACCCAAAGATGAATCACAAAACACAACAGAACTTTTCCTTCACTAAATAAGAGAATAGGGATAATGCAATGGTTTAGAGAAACTTTGTCATAATATTGACAATATTCACCAAAATGTCTCCCATTGAAAAGAAAATAACTTTTTTGTCAATTATATTTCTTGATCCTAGAACTCCACCTTTCATTAAGAGATTATTTCTATACCTTGATGGCAGTTTCCTAGTGAGCAATGAATAGGTTAGATCAGCAACCAACTTTTTATCCATTGACATACAGACTGACTGATGGAAACCTCTAACAGCTTTAAGACTTTAAGCCTTGGTACAAGAATTTACATCAGACCCTTCAGATGAGGGAAAAGCCATTTAATCCTAGAAATTGTTACAACTTCCCACAAGACAAAATCAAGAATTCATATATTTTAATTATAATTTTCAGATAAAATGAATGATTTTTTTTAAAATTGAAATTTTCTACGATTAGATAGCTTTGCTTTGCTTTTTTCTGTTTTTGCATCAGGATGAATCAAGAGCGATACTTCAGGTTGCGATGCCAATTTCACTGGATATCACTCTTCCCCTTTCCCATTAAATCTCTCTGTTTGGTTATCTCCCAGAAAATAATTGCTCACACCTCCTCCTGGAATGGAATGTAGGTTTAAAGAAAGGCAGAGTCAAGTTGATGCTCAGGGAGCATAATGTGCTTATCCTTTTTAAAAGCAGAATCAATTGTTTCATAATTTAAATGGAAAGTGACTTCAGTTGACATTTGCCCAAGTACCTTTTATTAAATTATTGAAAGCTTTTTTTTTTGATTCCTCTGCATTTTGAAATTCTTAACACCACTCTATATCACCCATATTTTTCCATTTCTCCAATATTAAAGGAGGAAAAATTCTCAAATGATCACACAACAAAGAACAGAGCCTCATTTTCTTTTTCTGAAATTGATATATGTTTATAAGGAAATCCAGCATGCAAGTTTCCAAATCTGAAGATCATTGTAAGTTAAATCATGTGCATTTCACTTCAATTATTTCCTTACTCCAAAGTCACACATCAGAAGTCCAAATTGTCTTCAGTCATCTTGAGGAGTTTGTACATCAGGAAGCAAGTCACTGATTGATAAGGTTTCTGTTCATTGATGCAAGCATCTGTCTGGCTTCTCAACTCCTCAAGTAACAGCAGCAGTCATGCTTGTCAATACCAAACCCACCCCATACCCAAAATTGTGCTTTCTTCCATTTTTTTTAATTTGCCCCTTTTCAAAAAAAATTAAAGAGGAAAGACATAACTCTTTAATAGAATGAAGAGATTGTAATTAGTGCTCTGCTATGAATCAAGAAAATTCTGTCAAGTGAGTTGTACTTTCATACTATACAGAAATCATAATTTATTGTCAAAATTTGAACTGAACTTCTGATTTCAGTACTTAACACAGCGCATGGCATATAGTAGCAACCATCAACAAATGCTTGTCTGATCTACAGATTAATTTTATTAGTATAGGGAATGAGATCCCTCTACATAGGGGATCAGCACCTGTTCTAAAATGCATAAACTCAGTGGGTTGCCTGAAGATGATGGGTCACACAAACCTTGTGAACATCTCAAGGGTGGATTTGAATCCAGCTCTTCATTCCAAGTCCAGCTCTCTATCTGCTGTTCTTCTCAGATTCTCAATTAACTTAAAGGATTAATGCTGGGAATAGAAAAAGAATACTCAGCCTAGTGGAATTGTTATCATACTTCATCCTTCTTCTATGTGTCATCGAAGAATAGCAAATGGTATAATTACCATTGATTCTAATGTATGTGTAACTATAACCAAATATCCTCAACTAAAATCCTGCAAACTGTCCATTACTATTTAGTGATCAATCCAGTTGACCTGTCCATATTCTGACACCTTAATTCTCAGCCAAAAAAAGTGTGTGTGTGTGTGTGTGTGTAGCCATGTTGAAGAATCTACTGTCCATCCTCTCCTACCCCCAGCTTTGTTTGTTCATTTTCACTCAGCCTAGGCCTCATTTACCACAGGATTTGCTTGGGATCCTTCTGGAGTGCCTCAGAGTTGTTAAGTGACAATCTAAAAGCCGATTTTGGATTAGCTAGCTTAACCAGGTGAACTGAGGGCTTCACTTTGATTGGAGAGGAAATCTGGGGCTATGCTTAGAAGTCCATATTGTGTGACTGGAGGGCTTTATCAACATCCTGGGAGGCATGCTTTAAGAATAGCTGCTGATGAGAATCTCTCTAATCAGGGAAGGATTAGCAAAGGCTCAAAGCTCTCCTACTTCTAATTCCTTCTCCATGATGCTGTGCATGCACTGCAAAATGGTCTGGTACAATACAAGAAGTATAAATATTAGATGAAGCTCTCTGTCATCTTAATTAGCACTTTCTAAGGGAGCTTATTATCAAGCATTGTGTAGTAATCACTGCAAAATCACAAGGAAGGAGGGCGATATTTCAGTAGAGAAAAGGACAGCAGCAATGAAAATGAGCATTCTATCTCATGATGCTCTTTCTTGTAAGTTTTTTTTTTAAATAAAGTCATTAATATCTATAGCTATGCCTATGCCATTGGATTTTGGTCTCGAGGCTAGCATTTGTCATTAATAACTTTTCTCATTGGGAATTCCCTATATCAATTCAACCAATGGTGTGGTTAGAACAAAAGCAACAAAATTACCAAAAGAACAGCATAAACATTTTCAACTCATATTTCTTTTAGTCACCCATAATCTTAAATTCTATTTGGCACAACATATATATGTATATATATGCATAATGTTTAAAAATATTTTTAATAAAAATGTGCTATGAAATGTGTTTTGGGGTTGTATCATATGTGATATTATATATATGTATATGGAGTATATGTATAGATATAAAATATACATATATACATAATATACATGTTGATGGACATATATTCATTTAAATGCATATTATAATTTTATATGAGAATAAGCTAATAAAATTATATGCATTGTTGTAAATAGTTATACATATTATCAAAATGCTGAAATTTTAGGCCTGGTATCTAAAAGACCACTCTCAGAGTAGAGACTCACATCTATAACATCTTGTGCCTGTTTCCATTTTGGAAATTTTCACTAATGTCCTCTTCATCTCTTACTATTTTCCCAGAAAAATTTTGCTTATCTTTGTGAAAACTTAGAATTTTTTTTCCTTTTTTTTTCTTTACTAAGGCAATTGGGGTTAAATGACTTGCCAAAGGTCACAGAGCTAAGAAGGTTTAAGTGTCTCAGGCCAGATTTGAACTCAGGTCCTCCTGACTTCAGGGTTAGTGCTCTATCCACTGTGGCACTTAGCTGCCCAGAATTTTTAATATCAAATAAAGATAACCTCTATTGAACCCTGTCTCTTCACAAACATTTTCTTGGCTAATCTCTATTTCAACAAAAATATCCCTCAAAAAATTTTAGTTACTTACATGTATAAATATATCATAGAAATAATGAAATATACCAAGCAAATGTTGTCTTAAAAAGAATTAAATTTCATTTATATATATATTTTGAATATAAATATACATACATATTAATAAATTATAAATAAATATCCTTAAGAAATTTCTCACTAAATTGTTTTTGAAGAATTTAGTGTTAAGAAATCTACCACAGAAGATCTTTGATTTTCATGTAAGATTTTACCAAGCAGTGATTTTTAGTTTTTTGAATGTATATTTCCTTCTATTAGTTAATGATATAACCATGCTTTATACTCTTTGTTTTGGGGCCAAGGCCCATTCTTTCCTTCACTAGCTCTACTATATGGGAGAAAGAAGGAAGGGAAAGCAAGCATGCTAAAAGCCTGAATTTGAAAGCTCTACAATGTTTTTTTAAATTAATATCATTCTCAAAACCAGATAGTAAGGATTTTTCTCTTCCTTTTTCTCTTCCAAAAGAGCACATACATCCAGGGATCTTTCAAATAGTGTGTTGGGAGGGCTTCTATTTCCTTCACTCCCTCATGATGAATGAACTGCTCCTTTTAACACATAAACACTTCAAAGGATGACCCTGACAGGGCTGTTAATCCAGAGAACCTGGCTTATCACTACAGAATTCAAGGTCTGAGGTTGCACAGCATCCCTGTACTGCCTGGCTCTTAACTGCATTCTCAGGTTAGAAGTTAGAACATGACTACTATTTCAACAAGAAATGCTAGACATTGCTTCTGAAGAGCTACAGGTAGAAACCTATCAACTTCTCCTCTATTGATATTTAGTATCTACTGCATAACAAAACAGGTCCATATGAATCACAAATGCATTTATTCTATACACAAAACTTTCATGAGAGCTCTTTCTTACATAGAAAAATTACCATATATGCATATGTAGATAGTCATATATATATATATGTGTGTGTGCATATACATACTACATATATATTAGATATGGTGTGTGTGTTTGTGTGATGGTCTGAATCTATAATTAAATGAGTTGAATGGAATGAATGAAAAAATGAAAAAATACCATTTATTAAGCATTTAGTAATGCCAGGCACTGTACTAAATGCTGAGACAGTCCCCATCTTTAGGAGTTTACATTTTAGTAAAGGAATGCAAAACATAAGGGTTAGCTAGAAAAGGGGTGACAGGTACAAGCATATATATTAGCACAGTTTGAAAATGTCCAGGATGTATGATGACCTGAGTCCAAACAGGACAAGGAGGAAACTCACCTATCCAATTTTAAAAATGTTTATTCTTATACAAGAAAATAAAAGCAAGGAGAGATGATGACTGGTTATTGGACAGTAAAAATGGGAAATTCTCTGTTCCCTACATGTGAAACAGAAAAACTCTTAATTCCTTATTCAACAACAGATCAATTTAATTCAACATTTATTCATTAATAAATAAATATTGTGTCTATTGTTTGTCAGAAACTATTTAGCACCCACTCTGTATAAAGGGTTGAAATAATCACTCTCATTTACATAATGTTTATTGTTTACAGATTCCTTTAAAACCTTCATTTTACAGATGTTGAAGCTGAAGCAGTGGTGACATGCCCCTCATCACAAAAGTAATAAATGCTCTCCCCCCTCACTCCCTCACCTCTTTCCCAAGACAATAACTCCTGTTGTTTGGTTCTCAGTCAGAAGGTTTTCCTACATTTTTGGATTATACTTCTTACAAGCTTTGGATTAAAGATTAGAAGATTGTGTTCTCCAAATTCTTCAATTCTCTAGTTCTGTGACCTTGACCAGGGGACTGGACTTCTTTGGATATTAGTTTTGCTATCTATGAAAGGAAGATGTACTAGAGCACCTTTAAAGTTCCTCACAGCATTAACATTACATTGGAATGATTGTTTTCCTCACTGTCATTCTATACTGTCAAAGATCAATATTTCTTTTAAATTTCTGGAGTTCTTAGGAATCAGTCCCAACTTTTTAGTTACCCTAAGAAACAGTGGATTAAAACAGGTAATCATGTTGCACACTTGTAATCCTTGCTACCACAGTGACTGAGGTTGGTGCATCACTTTGGTATAATTGACTTCTGTGGGTCAGGTAAATCCAATATCCACCCTAAGTCCAACCCAAATATTGTGAGCCAATTGACTGGAGATGTATGTGGGGTGAAACCAGGCTAACTAAAGAGAGGCAAACAGGCAGATCATAAATGAAAGAATTTAAAAACTCTTGTGTATTCAGCAACGGAATCTGCTACACTTTGAAACTAGAATATATAACGATACTCAGAAAAAGAAAGTGAAGGAAGAAGAAGGAAGAAGGGAAAAGGACAGAAGAAGGAAGAGAGGGGGGGAGAGAGTGAGGGAAGAAAGAGAAGAAGGAGGAAGAAAGGGAGGAAGGAGAGAGGGAAGAAAGAAAGAGAAGGAAAAAGGAAGGGAAGGAGGGAGGGAGAGAGGGAGGGAAGAAAGAGAAGAACTGTGGCTTGATCCAAAATAATTCCAATTCAGGGAATATTACAGAAGACTAAAAAACATTGAATCCAAATGATGGTATTGGTTAAAAAAGAAATTAGCATGGCATTTTTTATTTTTCAATGTATTGTCATTTTAACAATTTTATATAAATCTATAGAAAAATAAAATTAAAGCCACTTTAAATTGTTATTAGACTTGTCAGATATCTTTATTCTTCCTCTCCCAAACTGTTGAAACTACAAGAGTTGTTAGAAATAACAAATGCATATTTTTTATCCCAGTCACAAGCCGTATGTCTTAAAAGGTTTAGAAGAGACATGTGACAATGCCTGTTTGAAAAGCAAAGCATAATGTGTATCTAGTTTATAAATTATAAAATATTCAAAAGCATAGGCTAACTCTAAGGAGTTGGTTACATTAATATCTAGAGCTGTTTTGTCCCTTTTATCTGTTAACTCTAAAGAGTTGGTTACATTGATATCTGGAGCTGTTTTGTCCCTTTTATTTGCTGATTTTTTCGCCTTTATGAACATAATATAAACAAAATGCAAATGTGATGCTTTGGATCACAGAATGCAAAAAGAGAAAGAAAGAAAGATGGCAAAAAAAAGAAAAAAAGTATTCTCATTAGTCTATTAAATAGATTGCTAATGCATAGAATCATCCCACTGAGTTTCCTAGGATATTATTTTTCAGAATGCCCATGCTGCAAGAATGTTAAGCAATCAGAACCTGTACTTGAATTATACAAACACACTATTCTGTATTCCAACTGCCTATATAATGCATAATCAAATTTACAGTTTTAAAAGATACCATATTTACAGTGACTGGTTCACGATGTTCTTTCTATCTTGATGTATTTTCATGACAAGATATCATCCTATGATGTCACTAGTCTGCAATGATCAAGGTTGGAAAAAAAAAATAACAGCAGCAACTTTCAGAATATCACATAAACAACTATGCCAGTTTCACTATCTTAATAAATTATGTCATTGTGATTATTTAAGAAGAAGAGTAAAAATGCTTAAAAGTGTCATTTGCATTTCTAGTATTTCAGGTATGTCTTCACCAATATCTTTCATTTATTGTACAAAAGCATAACATTAGGAATAGAAAAAACTGGATTTGGGGCTTTCATTCTGACTTACATCTCAGATGAATAGGTCCATCAGTGGAACTTTTTTTTAATAAACTAAATATATCACTGTTTGAGGTTAAATTATATGGGGCATGCTTATATGTAAGAGTTCCAATTATAACAGAAACCTAAAATTGGAGTGCTGGGCAATACAGTGGAGTCAGTATGAATAGAGGAGCTTCTGTATCAGATTCAAACTGATAAAAATGATTATACTCAGGATACTTGATTTGCATCCAGATTTATCTGTGTCCAATTTGCAGAAGTCACTTCTCTATTCTAGGATTTGTTTTCATCATCTGTAAATCCTCTGGAATTGAGCTAAGAAATAGATAAGATCCATGAAAAACTAAAGTTCATTATTATCACACAAGCAGACAATTCCTGCTTTTCATGTTACACTCTGGCAATTTAGAATATGAAAATATTTTATTTGAATCAATTCTATTATGAATACACATGAATAAACTATTGGACTTATCCAAAGAATCTCTGATTTAAAAGTCTCACAGTTGTTTTCATATTTTACACACATTAACTATTTTTATATTTCAAATTGTTTTAGACAGTTTATATATAAAATTTAATTGTTAAAAATAACCAACTAGTTGATACCTTCCTAAAGTTTAGAGTCACACTCATAATGACGCCTCCTCTATACATGAAACCAAAAATAAAAGATAGAGTTAAATAAGAAGAAGACTTTCAGGTTCTCCTTCAGATAGGCAAACAGAAAAGTCGGCAAGGTTAAAACTTCATCCTGTTTTAGGGTTAGTAAGAAGCATCATTTCATTTAGTCTTCAACCACTACAGTGATCAGCATCAGAACGAGCAGAAATGCCACAAAACAATTGCAATCTATATGCCAACATTTCTTATAGCAAATGAGTAAAGTGCTTTATAAGTCATGAAGATCTCTCTTATCCATTATCATTGTGATTATTATGAAGGAATAGAAAAATATTATGAAGAATTTGCTAAAAAGCTCCAAACCAAGTCAATATATCAAGCCAATTCAGTGACTATCATGCATATCCACTGGGAATACTTCCAGTGAAGGTGATAAGATGAACATAAGGTCAAAGATTCTCCCATTTAATGTCATATAATAGTAAACAGCATTGAGAACTAGGAAAATATATGTTGAAAAATATGGTTTGGGAATAATCTATAAGGCCAGTGGCTTATAGAGTACTCATAAGATTTATTCCTATATATCATGAATAATTTCTTTAAGAAGAGAGCTGGTAAACATTGGACATAATGTCCAATGTTTCCAATAGTGAAAAAAATTTAAAGTGAATACATATTGAACAGAAAACAGCTGCTGAGCAACATGAAAATCATGTGAGAATTGAATAGATATAGTCAAATTATTGACAGGTTAGCATAAATTTCAAAGTTAGTACAAAATAAGAAGAAATAAAAAGTACAAATGTCATTGCAGTAGTTCCAAACTGACATATTTAAATAAAACCTCTGGCTTTGAAAAATGAGAAATGGGGAAAAATAAATTCATTTATTATATTTTCAATTGTAAAACATGTCATTGCTTCACTTTTGAATAATTCCCCAACATTTATCACATAATAGATACTTAATAAATACTGGGTGAATTATTGATAAAAGAATCCAGAAATCCCAAGCATCAGATATTCAATCGAATTTCCAGGCAGAGAGACATGACAGTCAAGAGTAACAACTATTTTGAATACAAGCTCATTTGAACAACATTATAGAGGAATGTGGCAGAGAATTTTGAGAGTCACCTCACAAGACAGAAAAGAAGTGAAGATGAAAACAAGCCTTTAGAAAGCTTACTTCCTTCCTTTTTTCCTTCCTTTCTCCCTCTCTTTCCTTCATTCATTCCTTCCTCCCTCCCTTTCCTTCTTACCTTCTTTCCTTCCTTCCTTCCTTCTTTGCTTCCTTCCTTCTTTCCTTCTTCTCTTCCTTTCCTTCTTTTCTTCCTTTCTCCCTTTCTTCCTCCTTTCCTCCCTTCTTTCCTTCCTTTCCTTCCTCCTAACTTCCCTCCTTCACTCCCTCCTTCCTCCTTCCTCCCTCCATACCTTTTTCCCTACCCAAATCTCTTCCTTTTTTCCTTTCTTACCTTCCTTTCTTCCTTCTTTCCTTCCTTCCTTCCTTCCTTCTTTCCTTTCTTCCTTCTTTCTTTTCTGTTCCTTCTTCTACATAGGTTATCATACCTTTACCAGCAGATACTCTTAAAAATTCATTTCTTTTTTTACTAAACCTTCCCAAGATATCTTAGGGTTTGTTGGCTAGATTTCTTTCTTATGGACCATGCCTTAAATTCAAATCACTCAGACTGTGATTAGTCAATAATATGTTAGGTCACAGACCAAGCCTCAACTTGTCATTGGTTGAGTCCTGATTGACTCAGAATAAATGTAAATGGCAATAATTTCTATTTTAGCCAGAAATCCTGAGGGTCTTCCCCTCTCAGATTTGTTTATTCTTTTTTTTTTTTTTTTGACTAAGTGAAAGAGGTCATTCTTTGCCACAATTGCCATCTAGCCACAATCACTGACTGGATATGGCTTCAGTCAACCTGAGACCTGTTAAAGACCTTAGCTTAAAAACCGAGGTCTCTCACTCCATTCTGGGCCATCTTCAATTGTCCTCATCTATATCTGGCCATTGGACCAAGATATCTTCGGAGAATCACTTGCATGTCATGGCATTACCTCCCTGATACCACAGTCTGCTTAGAGAACAAAGGACAAATACATTCTCATGCATAATGAGAGTGAAATCACAACTCTGGGCTCAAAATTGTGGTTATCATGTGAGGACATAAAAATAATACTTAAGAAAATGGTAGTATTTGAAAAACTTAATAATGCTTTCAGTGATCTTAAGCTGCATCCTGATGCCAAAGCACAGCTTGAGACATCTGTCTCCTCCCGGTGATAATATGTCTATCAATCATGGAACATCATAATCAAAAGAAAGAAAATTGTAAGGTGCACTACAAATTATGTTTAATTGGGAATCAGGGGACTTGGGTTCATCCTAGTTTTGTTACTTCTAGATCTATGAGCCAGGGTAAATCATCTGACATTACTTATATCCCTTCTGTCTATATTTATGTGCATATGTATTTATCAATTTGGGCAGAAGAGTAAAAGAAATACCACACTGACCTTCCCTGAAAAAAACACTTTTGTCTTTTCTTTGTCTTCATCTATTTTTTTAAATCTCCACACACTTTGTCTTTTCTATATCAGATATTCCTTGTTTTTCCTTATGAAGAAGTAACCTGCCATTTTAAAAAAATGTATCATCTAATTTGTTGAGTTACATCTCAGTTGATTTTGCAGCCTTTCTTTTTCCAGATAAGTAATGCCTGAATATTGACTGTAATCTGAATTTATGGTATTTTCCTACGCTATTAATCAAGAAGAAATGGAAATAAACTGTGTGATGTGACTAAAGAAAAAGGTGTCCATTTCAGATGTCTCTTCTATACTTATAGTAAGGTAAATTCATCTGAATGACCTATTTTTCTTTATATATCTATTGATTAGGTCACTAAGGTAGAGCTGAAACAAAAATATAACATCATGGATTGTGTTATCAAATATGATAAAATTGCCTCAAACAAATTTTGCCCCATGTTTTTCTGCTTTTTATCTTAAAAGACAAAGCTCCTGGAGTTTAATTGCAATTTTAACCATGCAAAAATTAACAGGTTGTGGAATTTTTTTATTATATGGTAGGTTGGATATTTCCTAAACCTACAATTTAATTAACATAATGATTTTCAAATTGGGAACTGCTTAGCAACTGTTATTTACTAGCTTAAACTTTCTAGAAAGAGATGAATTTTTCTGGAAAGATAGTGTTAGTGTTAATGCAAGGTAGAAACTGAATTAATTGGCATCCAACTCATTCTTTTCATGTATCTTCAGATAATATCTTTTTTTTGATAGTGAAATTTTATCTTTGTTTTTTTTTTTGTTTTTTAAACCAAACACATGAAATAATTTCTTCCATTATAATGACCTCTTCAAATCAGAGATGGCAAGAAAGGATTCTTGCTCTTCTTTTGGAATATAAGAGGTAGAATTCCTATTGTTGAACTTAGGCTTAGGTAACTCCCTTTTATAGTCAAATAAAAGCCCACAGGAGATAACCTACTGTGTTATCTTCAGGAACATTAAAAGATCATAAGAGTTGATATCAAAATGAAATGGCCAAATGGAGAAAATATCATAGAATCATAGGCACAAAACTGTAGAGGTGGAAAAGGTCTCAGAAGTCATCTGGTCCAAACTTCTTCATTTTACAGGTGAAAAGTTGGAAGGCCAGAGATGATTAAATAACATTTCCAATGTCATATAGGTAGCAAACATCAGAAGCAGGATTTGAACCTAGATGAAAAATAAACTATGCAGGAATGGGGCTCTTTTTCTAGGCCTTCATGAAATTATCTTAAAAGAGAGACAAATATATAATACAAAAATTTTTACAGTTATTCATAAAATAAAAGAAAAAACATCAAATGATTACTGAGTGAAATTAGATTATTTCCATTCCAAATAAATTCCCTGAAATTTGTTGTGTTCATTGTACCTTAGAGGCAGTGATATCTATAGGCATTTTGTTAAAATAATAATTATGGGAGGGCAAAAAAGTATATGGAATGAGTGGGTGTAAGCAAAGAAATTCCAATTGTGGCTCTTTTGTTTACAACTACCCCTCCTTAAAATATTCCCAATATGTTTCCAATGCTTTTACAATGATATTTATAGACCAAACCATGATAGCCTAATAGTGATGTATAAAGTTTCAATGCAATTCAATTTTTATATTTATTCTGTGTAGGCATTAAGATCTGTTTTTAAATCCTTAAAATCATATATTATTTTTTCTTTTATCACCAAAAAAGATTTGAAAAATACCATAAAAATATCGATATATTTCTACCTAAAAAGGCAATCAAGGAAAATGTATTTTTTCACCTGCTCTTAAATAACAATGTCAAACAATTTGAAAAGCTTACAGTTTGGGTCAAAATACCTTATCAACACTTAGCTTTGCTCCAATCCTCCCCTTCAACTAACCAAATTGGATGTTTCAGTGGTGAGAGAAAATGCCATTAGGGTCTCCATGTTGACTAAAATGATTTGCATGTGAACCATCCTAGTTTCCAAACTTACTGACTTGCTATAATTGAAGAATAAGAGTATGTAAAGCCATATCTCAAAAAAATACACTGAAAAATTTCAAATTAAATACACCCAACTAAACCACATTTGCCAAACTTTAATATGAAGGACAATCAGTGGTTACAGAATTACAGTTGTATAATTTAAATTCACATTTCCTTAATTTACATTATTCTCTACTAAATCAAGTGTGAGCAAAAATCTCTGTATTCATTGATTGGATGAATTTAAAAGACCTTTTTTCTTGATCTCTGTTTGTGTAGTTTCAAATCTTTATGACATGGAATGTACTGCTGGGCACCAGGTTGCTGTTATCCATTAACCACTGCTGTTTTCCTAATCATCTCTGACTCCATCTTTCTCTGTCCTATCTATTATTGTCTTCAGAAAAGAGATGTGATTTTCCCTTCTTCTGTTCTGGTTTGCATGACATGATTTGTGAATCTGCTCACAAGAGTTTCTCCAATGAACCCTGAATGTTATCTTCTTTCTTCCAACCCTCCCCTATTTTCTGTAATCAGGAGAAGAGAGTCATATATCTGTAAAAATGACAGTGCTTATGAAAAATGAGAGTTTGGTACACATGGCTCTCATCAGACAGACTCATCTTCCATGCCACAGACACTACTTGCTTCCTTCTAATGAAGATTTTGGTCAAAAACCTTGACAACACCTAATAAATTGCATGGCCCATCAAGAGAACAAATCATCAAGAAACTATTTAGATTATCAATGAGTAAAAAAGAAACAGTATTATCACTTGTTTCTTTTTTTCCAGAGACACAGAGATATGCCTTTTCTTTGCTCACCTACTTTTCATGATTTCGACAGCAACAAGTATATTTTTAGAATTAAAAATTTCAACTCAAAAGCTGAGAGGGGAAGTCAGTTGGCTTTTCTTCTTTATATGCCGTGCAAAATTTTATAACTCCAACATTTTTACTAATATATTTCATATTGGAATTCATATGCATATATTTGAAATTAAAATAGATTCTATTTGAAACAAAATGATGCTTCCTGATTGGATTCCTAAGGCAAATTATTTAATGTGAAATTAATGTTTCATTTTCTTAATGAAAACAATCTTAGCAATATTAGATTTTTGTCATAACTGTAATTATAAGTTATTTATTACAAAATTAATATGAACCATGACATAAAAAAAATCATCTTGAAGTATATTTTGGTCACTGAAACTGTAAAGCATTTTAACTTTGGTAGAATATATATGTAAAGGACAATTATTAACTCTACCTTTTCTCCTCTCACAAATATTCCCAAAAAAACTTGAAAAATCCTCTGCCTTCCAGTCAAATTGTTTTGTAATACTGATAAATTCTGATCTTTGTTCCTCCTCTTAAAATGAGCTTTCAAAAACTGTCAAAAGAAGTAAATCTTTTTTGAAGGAGGCATCAAACAGTCACATAGCTCTTTAAAAGTAGTACAACAATATATTTTTAGCTGCTTAACTTTGCATGATTTCCTGATAATTTATCATACACAAACTATACTGATCATGTTCACTGAAATCTCTGTGTAGTCATGGAAGCCAAACAAAATCAAATATCAGCTCAAAAACATGGGAAGATATATATGTACTTATGCAGAGTAGTGTAAACAGAACAAGGTTAACAAATTATACAATAATAATTATGTTGAAAAGACAAATCACCTCTGAAAGACTTAGGAACTTTGATCAATGCAGTGACTTATCAAGATTTCAAAAAATTCATGATGAAACAGGCAATATACTTTCTTTTAGAGATGTGGTAGATTCATTTATTTTTTGATATGGCCAATGTAGGAATTTGGTTTGTTCAAGTGTAGGCAAAACACCAACCAGGGATTTGGAATTTGATTTGTTCAAGTGTAGGCAAAACACCAACCAGGGATTTGGTTTTTCTTTCTTTCTCATTGAGAAGAGGGAAGGGAGGTGAGGGAAGTGGGGGGGGGAGAAGAAAGTAAACATTCATCTGGAAAAAATTAATAGAAAATATCAACTCAGGGTTGAAAACATTTAGTTCAAGGCTTAGAAATGAAGCCTTCTTTCAAGATAACAAGTATTTTAAGTGCCTACTATGTTCCAAGCACTGTATTAAGTAATGGGAATACAAAGAAAGAAAAAAAGAAGTCCTTTCTTTTAAGAATAATGGGGGAAATGAAATCCAAAGAACTATGTTCAAACAAGCTATATACAGGATGAAATGGAGATAATCCCAGATTGGGTTTGGTGTGGGGGGAGAGAGGATAGGAGGAACTACTGAGAAAGACTGTAGCTGAGACTGGTAGTGGAAGGAAACTAGGAGGGAAAGAGGTACAGGCATGAGGGGCAGCTGGTGAAAATGCCCAGTAAGGAGATTAAATATTATGTTTGAATAACAATAAGAAGCCCAGCATCCCTGCTTCTCAGAGTACTGTAGGGGAATGATATATAAGAACTCTTTTCCTCAAAAGTGACATAAAATATTTTAGCAGCTTGTTGCCAGACAATTTAGTATTCAAACTAATGGTCTACTCTGCCCCAAGTCAATTTTGCTTATCTTCTACATTAGGACCTGTATTGAGTGACTTACCTTTTTTTTGATTGGGTCAGGAGTACCTTGTGATGATAAAAATCAGTTGCATGACTTGATAAGTTGTGTTTATTCACATTTGTAAACATTGTAAAATGTCATTTTATTGAAAGTTTAAGCTGCATTCATGAAGACTCAATGGACACATTTTTGAATGACACCATGAGGGAGTTGTATAAAAAGATATGCAGAAAGATAAAAAGGCATATAATAGATTTGAAGATAGTAATGAAGATATAAATTCAAATCCTGCTTCAGAGATTTACCCTGGGTAAGCCACATGGCCTCTCTCAAGCTCAGATCTTCATTTGTACAATGGATATAATAGTGATACCCACCTCATAGGATCAAATGAAATAATCTTTGTAAAGTTCCTTTCAAACTATAATAGATTATAAGTGTGCTAGATATTATTATTACTTTTATTTGTATTATGGACAAAATATGAATGAAATGTTAAGTAGTAATATGAGGCAGTCCATAGAATTTACCAAATGAGTGGTCCAGAATTTCCTCCTCCTTAGGAGGAGAAAGTGGGTTTCATAGATAAAACTTGCTTAAAGAAAAAAACAAGTTGTAAAATAACTTAAAGTGATCTTTCATCTATCATATTTTAATAGATAAGGAAGCTAAGATCAAGATTTAGTAACTTTTGCAAAACAGCAAAATGATTAAAACTCCTAATTACTTGATTGCTTATTGCGATGTTTTTTGTGCTTGTGCATATGTATGTATATACATATGTACACATGTATATGGGAGTAATAGAGACAAACATGAATAGAAACAGAAAGATAGAGAAGAGATGGCAGAGATACTGTTGGAGTTAGAATGGCAGAGAGAAAAAGAATAGAATCAGAGAGAGAAAGAGGGGAGACAGAAAAACAATTGGAGAGAAAATAGAAACAGAACCTAAGTGGGATAGAGGAACATAAAGTCAGAGACAGAAAGAAAAAAACATAGATCTGCATGTATAATAAAAATATTTATGAGAATTGCTATAGTGCTTTGACACTTGCAAAGTTATTTAAATAAATTTCATTTGAGTCTTACTGACAACCCTATAAGGAATATAAGGAATGTCTTCAGGCTTCTTCTGCCTTCAAGCTGCACTTCTGACTCTCACAGGCTTTCCTCTTCATGCCCCAGACACCTCTTTACACAGAAAGCTCATTTCACATTGAACTTCACGTTATTGTCCAATTCCTTTGTTCCTCTTAGAACCTCCATTTTAAGGAGGGTACTCAAGTTAGCTGTGGATTTATTCTTCTTCATTCTATACTACTGAGTCTCCCTTCTCTATAATGTCTTTGCCAAAATATCTTCATTTTCTCTCCTTCTTCCGTACTCCCTTTCAGCTTTCTTTTATTTATTGTCTTACCCCATTATAATGTAAGTTCCTTAAGGGAAAGGATTTTCTTTCTTCTTGTATTTCTATTTCCAGTATTTAACAAAGCACCCAGTAGATAAAGTGCAGCACAAGAGTTTGCAACTGTAAGAGAATAGGGAGCTTGGTCCCAGATCCATGGCAAAAAGGAATGCTGGGGTTTATAGCTGCTATGGAGCAAAGGCAATTTCTGGGTAAGGAGAAAAAAGATAAGGAAGGTGGTGATAACACCTTTCCCCAGATTCCACCACCTTGGAAGCACCTAAAACTTGCAGACCACAAGAATTGGCTCTGAAATTCCTAATGCATAGGACAATACCTTCCATCCCCAGGTGTTATATTAACATAAAATTCAAAGTCAAGAAATAGATTGAAAAAATGAGTGAACAACAAAAAAAAGAACGTGCCTACAAAAAGCTATTGTAATGGAAATGAAGACTAAGACAAACTAAGAAGATAACATTGAAAATAGCTATAAGCAAAACCTAAAAGAAAAATCCTAATTGGATACAAGCTCAACAGGAATTCAAAGAAGAATTTTCAAAAGAAAAAAAAAAGAAATGAAATGAGTGGTAGAGGAAAAATAGGGAAAATAAATTAGAATGATACAAGAAAATTATGAAAATAATATTAACTTGGTAAGAGAGGCACAAAAAATATTGAAGAAAATAACACCTTAGCAAACAAAATTGGTCTAATGCCAACAAATAATAAGTAAATAATTTTTAATAAGAAGTACCAAAACTGACTAAAGAACTCCTTTAAAAGTAGAAATTGGTCAAATGAAAAAAGAGATACAAAAGCTCATTGAAGAAAACAATTTCTAAATATTAGAATTGAGCAACTGAAACCTAATATTTCTATGAGACAGCAAGAAATAATCAAAATAAAAAAATGAAAAAAAAATAGAATAAAATGTGAAATATCTCATTGGAAAAACAAATGACCTAGAAAACAGATCAAGATGAGACAAAGAATTATTGTACTTATTAGAAAGCCATGATCAAAAGAGAAACCTTATTATCATATCTTGAGAAATTATCAAGGTAAACTGCCCTGATATCTGGAGTAGAAAGGAGCACCTGTGGTTGATTACAAGGGAATAGGTCCCTAATTCAGGGGATACAATAGAATTTTTTTTAATTTATGTATTTTTAAATTTTTTATTAAAGCTTTTTATTTGCAAAACATATGTATAGGTAATTTTTCAACATTGACCCTTGCAAAGCTTTCCATAACAAATTTTTCCTCCCTAGTCCCCACCCCTCCCCTAGATCGCAGGAAGTCTACTACATGTTAATTATGTTAAAATACTTGACAAATCAAATATGTGTATACATATTTTTACAGTTATCTTGCTGTGCAAGAAAAGTAAGATCTACAAGAAAAAAAATCTGAGAAGGGAAACATAATGCAAGCAAACATCAATAGAGAGCATGAAAATGTTATGTTGTGGTCCACATTTCATATCCCTCTCTCTTGGGTGTATATGACTTTCTTTACTGAACAATTGGAACTGGTTTGAAACATTTCATTGTTGAAGAGAGCCTACAATACAAATTTTTTAAAAATTCACTAACCTACCAGAAGATATCCCCTATAAAAACTCCCAGGAATATTATAGCCAAATTCCAGAGCTCCCAAGTCAAGAAGAAAATATTGCAAGCAATCAAAAATAAATAACTGAAATATCATAGATCCACAATCAATATCCCACAAAATTTAGCAACTTCTGTGTCAAAGGAGCTTATAATATATTTCAGAAAGCAAAGGAATCATCAACTCAGAAAAACTGAGTAGCATAATATTTCAGAGAAAATGCATATTTAATGAAATAGAGAACTTTAATAGAAAATCTGACATTCAAAGACAAAATTGAAGACTACAAAGCTTAATATTAAATAGAAATTGTAAGACACTCAATAAAATCTAACTGTTTACATTCCTGTATGGGAATGTGATGCATATAACTCATAAGAGCTTAATTATTATTAGGGCAGTTAGAAGCAGTTTACATAGACTGTATGTAATCAACTGCTATGAGTTTATATTGGGATGATCTTAAAAATAAAATAAAATAAAGGGATAATAAAGGTGGATGCTCTGGGACAAGGAGGAAGGGAGAGTTAGAATGGGGAAAATCATCTCACATGAAGGAGGTACAAAAAGAAGAACTTTTATAATGGAAGAAAAATAAAAGATGTGACAATATTTGAACTTCACTGTCATCAGAAATTGTGCAAAGAGGAAAGAATACATGTATATATATATATATGTAATATATATATATTTGTATGTGTGTGTATGTAAATGCACACAGAGATACACATGTGAATGTGTGTATGTATACACACAGACACATTCAGTTATGTATAGAAATCTATTTTACCTAATGGGGAAACAGGAGGGATAAGAAATGAGAGAAGATAAGGGATAAGAGAGGGGCAGCTAGGTGGTGCAGTAGATAGCCCTTAAAGGCAGGGGCTTGTCTTTCTTTGTATATGTAGCGAGACTGCCCATCCTCTAACTCACCCCAACTCTTCCTACAGATAGGGGGATGTTTATCTCTGCCAAGAAGAGACACCCATACCAATGGGCTTTGGGGCTTTGGTTATGCTTATTTGTATCCCCAGTGATTAGGACAGTACTCAGCAGAGTGGGTGCTTAGTAAGTGTCTACTGACTGACTGGCTAGCACCTTTGAGTTGTCATAATGACAACCAAGTAAACTTATCTGTTGATGCCAGTGTTACTCACACAAATAAAGTAATACATGAAGGATGTGAAATTTCCTTCAATTGTGAGAAATTCATCAAAAATTTCAAAGGTTCATAGACTTGCAGCTATAAGGGCACTTGGTCTTTCTCAATTTTACAGATAAAGAAACTAAACCTCAAGGAGGTTATGGCTTGCCCAAGCCATACAACTAGTAAATATCAGAATCAGGATTGGAATTCATATCCTTTGACCCCCAAGTTAGCATTCTTTACACTGTATTTCACTGACAAATTCTAGGCAGTTGCCTGAGAAGTATAAATGATATACCTATGATTCTATAGCTAGTATTAGGTGACTTTGAACCTAGGATTTCTGATTCTATGCTCATCAATACTACCTGCTTGCTTCATTGCTGGATGTTACTTTTTAGAAATGAGGCATTAAAGTGGCCGCAGAGAAAGTCTCATCATAGAGGGTACCATCTATAACCCAGTAAAGATCTTTTAAAAAAAAAAAATGATATAAGGGGCAGCTAGGTGGCGCAGTGGATAGAGCACCGGCCCTGAAGTCAGGAAGACCTGAATTCAAATGTGGCCTCAGACACTTAACACGTCCTAGCTGTGTGACCTTGGGCAAGTCACTTAACCCCAATTGCCTCAGCAAAAAAAAAAAAAAAAAAAATGATATAGTGATAAAGAAGTACAAAGAGAAAATTAACAATCTCCTTTATTCACTTTACTGCTAAAAGAAGAAAAAATTATTAAGCTGCAGGTTAGGGAAAAAAAATTATATCAAGGGAGGTAAAAGAGGAGGCTAAGTGGTTGTAGTTGTTCACTCATTCAACTGTGTGATTCTACATGACCCCATGAATAAAAGTTCATGGCTGGTGTGCTGTCTATGCACCATCTAGCTGCCCCTATACATTTTAATAATTGGTACTTAAAGCCAATGGGATCTCAGCCCTGGCTTATTAGAAGAAGAACAGAAAGAAATCCAGTTTCCACAGATGAATGCATGCAGAGATACTATTCAGTTTTATATTCTTCAGAACATTGGGAGACATGGCAGGAAACAAAGCTATCTCAAAGTCATTAGAATCACAGGCTGAGGATGGAGAGTAAGGGGTTGTCTAATAGGATGCCTTGAACACTGGCAATCTCTCTTCTGTTTTAGTCCTTTCAGTAAGGAGAGAAGCAATTCACAGTTGGGGATTATAAAGAAAGACATGAGGATTGGTTTAGACCTGCACCTTCATTAGAATACCAAGAGCCAGAGAGAGTAGAGGAAAATTGAGGCAGAATGTGAAACCTAGTACCAAACACTCCATTTAGAATTGCAAAGGGTTGTAGATGCTCAGGCTACAGATGAGACAGGAGCAAACTCAAATTACTAATTCTCTCTTAAAGTGTAGGAAGAGCTGGAACCTAGCCTTGATACAATCCCAAACTTGGAAATTATGTAAATAACAAAAGAAAATACCAAACATAATGGAAAAAAAGAAGAGAAACCCTAATTCCATTGTAAGCACACATAGTCCCTCAAAAAAAAAAAAAAAAGAGGTGATTCGGCCCCAAGGACAAAAGAAGTGGTTGGAAAAAGTGAAGCAGACAATTAAAACTTTAATTGCAAATGAAAGAAACTCTGGAGAAATAAAATAGAAAGAAAATAAATGGCTTAGAAGATAGAAAATAATAAACAAGGAGTCGTTCTCTAATTGATAAATGTTCAAAGGATTTGAACGATTTGAACAGGAAATTTTTAGAAGCAGAAATCAAAGCTATATATAATCATATAAAATGCTTTAAATCACTATTGATCAGAAAAATGCAAATTAAAAAACTCTCAAGTATCATCTCACATCATTAGATTGGCTAAAATGATAAAAGAGGAAAATGACAAATGGAGGGAAATGTGGAAAAATTGGAACACTAATACAGTATTGATGGAATTATAAACTGATCCAACAATTTTGGAAAGCAATTTAGAATTATGTCCAAAGAATTATGAAATTGTGTATGCCCTTTGACACAGAAATACTGCTATTAGAGCTGTTTCCCAAGGTCATCAGGAGAAAAAGAAAAGAATCTCTATGTTCCATAATATTTATAGCAGCTCTCTTTGTGGTAGCAAAGAACTATACAGTGAGGGGATGCCCATCAATTGGGAAATAACTGAATAAATTGTAATATATAATTATGATGGGATACTATTATGCTATAAGAAATGATGAAAAGGTTGATTTTAGAAAAACATGAAAAAACTTGCATGAAATAATGCACAGTGAAATGAGCAGAACCAAGAGAACATTATGTATAATAACAATATTGATCAAAGAGTATTGTGAATGATCACAATATGATCATTCAAATCAACTGGGAAGGACTTATGAAGGAAAATGCTATCCATCTCCAGAGAAAGAATCAACTATATGGAAATATGTATTGTATCATTCCACATATTTATATTTATATTAAATGTTAATGGTCCTTAATGTGGGGTTGGGAGGAAGGGATGGATACAATTCAAAATTTAAAATGTAATGAAAAAAATTTAAGTATTATTTTAAAAGAAAAATATGGACCAAGAAGAATTAACTGATGCTATGAAACAAGAAATATCGGGGGGAGGAAATAATTTTTTTTAAAATTAAAGATATATACTATAAATAAAGCAGATATGGAAAACAAGTTGACAAGAAAAAAAGTCAAGAATCAATGGACTCTCTGAAGACCATGACCAAAGAAAAAAATCCCTGGGTAACTTATTTCAAAGAATCATAAAAGTATCCAGATCAGTCAATCAGTAAGTACTTATTAAATACTTAATTATGAGCCAGATGGAAGGCAAAGTTAAAAATAGGAATCCACCAGTCACCTTCTGAAATATATAGCAAATTGAAAACATCCAGGTATATTAAAGCCAAACTACAGAGATTCCACATCAAAGAAAAGCATGGTTAGTTTCAGATTAAACTTAAAAAACTACTATAAAAAAAGAAAATATATAGAAATATAATTAACAAAGTAAAAGTTTTAGACCAAGAAAAGTTTTTTTTTTTTTAAAAAATGGATCTAATCTTGGCTTTGGAGTTGGGAAGGAGGGAGGAAATGACCTTTAATAGAAGAATGAACTTTTAAACACTTCTGGTGAAAAAACAAGAGCAGTATAGAATTTTTGAAATACAAATATCATATATAAGAGAAATATAGAAAGGGAAATACATTTGAGCAATGGGAAAAGGTCAAATGATGATAAAGTGCTTGTATTCTCATGAGTTAAAAGAGACAAATGAACTATTAGAATCCCATTTTATTCAATGATCATAGTGAGAGTTCAGAAATACAAATACAGGTCTTAAGTGAGAATTTATTCTGTTATGTTGGTTTAATGAAAAGAAAGAAAAAGAAGAGTAAAAATAAATCTGGGAAAAAATGAGGAAAAAGGAATGAAGAACATTCTATTCTACATAATTAAGATGCACCAAAATAGTGTACAAACATGGAGGAATAATTAAAAATAAAGTATTTCATGAACCTCACATTTCTCTGAAAGTAAGACATATATGAGTGCAAGTGAGAGGTTTCTGAGGGATGGTAAGAATTATAGATGAGATTGGGTGGGGAGTAATAATTGCACCCAAAACAGGTAAGTAAGAAAGAAAGGACTTTCAATGAAACATTAAAAAATAAAGAGAATTAAGAGAAAGGAAATGTAGAAAGATACACAATGGGCAAGATATTGCTGGTACAACCACAATAAATTTCATACATACTTTTAAAAAAACAACCTACATTAAATATCTATGGTCTTATACAATACTTTTTTCTGTTCTGCATATATAGACAATCATGTTTTTTACTGTTTGTCAAGCTGATGATTTTTTTAAAGAAAATGTCATGTTTTAAAGACACGAGACACCTGAAATGGGTGAAAGAATCTAAGAAATAACCAAAATAAAATAAAAATTATTTAAAGGCAGAAACGTTGTCGTGTTCTCTCTTTCCCCCCTCTGTATTCACATTTGCCATTTTTCTGGCCTCATATGATTGCTTTGCTCTCTAACCTTACATTTTATCAAATTTATGAAAATCTTAAATCTGAAGAAATTTATGCCACTAGCTATATTTCTAAAAAATATCTATTTTAACTTTTTTAAACTGAGTTCAGTTCAGAACTTATTTATTATAGTCATTCTAAATGACTATGTATAAATTCTTGGTTCAGTCACACGGAGGATGCAAATGATTGTAATTAAACCACCAAAAAGATAAAATGAAGCAGATAAGGTTAGAAATTCAGCATCTGTGAAATTAAAGGGATGGTACACACATTGACTATAGTACTGGAAACTAAAAAACAAAAAGAACAAGTTTCAAGTCATTATAAATTAGAAGCAATCTTGGCTTAGAAAAAGGGGAAGCCATGGAAAAACATCCTTGTTCCAGAGCCCTGGCTCTGATATTTATTACTCAGTCTCTGATATTTATTATCTATGTCATCTTGGACAAGTCTAAATCAGTGTTAGGCACATAACGATAACAACAATGCTTTAGATAAAATTTACATAGAACTGATTATGTACCAGGCACTGTGCTAAGTGCTTTATAATAATTTTTACATTTGATCCTCACAACAACCATCAAAAGTAGTATTATGCCTATTGTACAGATGCAGAAGCTGAGGCAAACAGGTTAAATTGCTTGTCCAAGATTAAGGCTGAATTTGAATTCAGATCTTCTATTCACTGTACCACTTAATTATCTCTAGTGAGCATCTAATGTTTTCCCAATCATCCCTCCATCTATGCATCCATCCATTTGTATTTCATAATCAATAACTTCCCTGAGCTCCATTTGTCTCACATGCAAAATGAAGGGGAACTTAGATGGACTCTCAGATCCCTATGAACTCTAAATCTATGATATTATGGAAGAACGCCTCCCTCCTTTTAAGTTGAAAAAGTGAAGGACTATGGATATGAAAGGCTGCATACATATGTTGCCCAGATGCATAGATTGGCTTTGCTTAATTTGTTTTTTCTTTGTTAAAACATAAGGCTCATGGAGGGGTAATAAGTTGGAGGTTAGGGGTCAGAGCAAAATGTTGTAATATGAAGGAATTGGCAAATTCTATATAATTTCATTTTGCTAATCACAAAAGCTTTCTGGTTGTTTTTTTCACATTATGAGATTTACCCATTTAAAGTATCTAGGTACTCTCCTGTTTAATTCACTGTCATATTATCTTTTTCTCAAGTTGATCCTTCACTTAACAGATGTTCACTTCAAGGAGATCTACAGCATTATAAATTATAATAAATTGCTAATTTAGGTGTTTGACAAAATGGCTTTCTAAATGTATCTTTATTATATGCTAGAGCAGAGAAAGGAGGTGAGAGCACAAAAAGCAGTATGTGGAGGTCCTAGGGAAGAAAAGAATTCTTCTATATTACAAAAAGTGACTGTCATAGAAAAGTTATGCCTGCTCTTAAAGTAACTGGACCAGCTGCTTCCCATGTGCCACAAATGTTCTTGTCTCTTATTTCTCCTGTTCTATTATTGTGTCTATAAATTGCAGGAGGCCACCTGTGCAATGCACTCACCCAGAAGAGCCCCAAAGGAAGCATTAACCTATCAAGCCTCATAAAGCACAAATCCTTAAATGTAAAAACTGACACTTTCATCCTCTTCAGCCTACATCTATATAAAATTTGAGGGAAAAAAAAAAGAAATACTCAAAGATGGATCATTTTTCTACATGTTATGAACTGTTTAATTGCCATTGTACAATTATGGATTTTCAAAATCTAGAATTCCATGCTGGGCTATTAATTGAAAAAAGAAGCCTAAATCTATGCTTCAAAAATTATATAGCATAGCTAAATACACACATTGTTAACATGTCCATCATCATCAATTCATAATCATAATGAACACAATTGTGAAAATAAGTATCTGCTCAGGTACTTGAAGAGAATCTATCAATAAAACTAACAAAACTCAGTTACCATACCCAACAGTAATTATTTATTATTTTCTTCTTTTTGTTTGTTGCATAGGACTGATGTTTGTAAGTCTTTTCCTATTCTTTTTGTACATGAAAATATTCATATTGATAACTAAGTTCATAGTAAAAAACATGTAAAATATTATAATAGGATTATAGTTTTAGCACTGGAAGAGACGTCAAAGGTTGTCTGGTCTGACAACCTTCTTTGTTTTACAGATGAGGAAACTGGATACAAAAAGATCAATTAATTGCCTAAGACTGCATAGCTAACAAGGGTCAGAGTCAGGATTTGAAGTGACATCCTGTGTCTCCAATTCAGTACTCTTAAATTCAGTATTTTTTCATTGTCTTCCTAGCAATCTGTTATTTCTTGAGAAACATTCAGAAAGAAAAATGTATATGACTACACTTATCCCCATCACACCATTTTGGAATCACCAAATGGGTGGGGACAAACAGAAAATAAAGAAAGAATTTGAAATGCAACATTTAAAAAAAGAAATGTCAAAAATAAATAATAGATTTGAAAAAAAGTCCAAAAATTGGAAATGCTACCAAAGTAGGTGTTAATTAATCCATGTATCTTGCTGAATATTATAAGGACCACTAGACCATCCAATCTACAGGTGCTTTCTCTATTGAGAGTGGGGATTTTTTTTTATTTATATCCTCAACACTTAGCATAATAATTGGCAATAAGAAGCACTTACAAATGCTTCCGTTTATCCATTCACTCCCATTCATTCGTTCAGCACATTTTGAAATCAAAATTGCTTTCTCTGAGTTCAGTAATATGAAATAAAGATTTCTTGAAAAGGAGAATAAATGGAACTAGCAAATGTGAATAAGTTTAACTAGCCAATCAACAAGCATTTATTAAGTGGTTTTTATGTGCCGGTCATTGTGTTAAACTGAAGATAAAATGCAAAAATGATATAATCCTTGCAATCAAAGAGCTTATATTATATAGGAAGTCACAACATATTCCACGATAAATAAACACATCTATCAAAAAAGTACAGAGTGAATTAGGATATGGAAACATTATAATTGGGGGAAATCAGAAAAGACCTTTTGGAGAAAGTGGTGCTTAAAATGAGTCTTGAAAAGACTTAGGAATTGTGAGGAAGGAGAGCATTCTGAGCAAGGGAAAAAACTTTTGCATAGACATAGAGGTAAGAGATTGCATTGTCATGTGCATGAAATATAAAGCAAGCTAATTTGACTGAACCACAAAATGCCTAAGGGAGAGGAATGAACAATTAACCCGGGAAAGTGGGCTAGAGACAAATTGGGAAGGATTTTAAATATCAGGTGGAGGAGTGTTATTTTAATCTAAGAATAACTCAGAGCAGCAACTTGGGAATTTTAGCAGTTGTTTGGAAAATGAGATTGGAGAATTAAAAAAAACTTGATGTAGAGAGATTAATAAGGAGCTGATTGCAATAATTCAGATGAGGGCCTGAACTAGGTTGGTTATAGTGTTATAGAGAAAAGATGTAGAGATGTGATCAACCAGATTTAGCAATTGATTTGACTATGGGAAAGTGAGTGAGAGCAAAATGTCTAGGATGATTTAGTGCAAATTAAATTGTTTTTAATCATTTTGTGTTCAACTAATTGCATTTCATTACAATTGACATAAATGAAATATTTTAAATAGCATTTTTCTCAATAATTATCTCCAGTCCTCCACTAATGTCTTATTCTTATGTCTCCTTAAGAAGCAAAGATACCAATATATAATTCAAAGACAATACTGCCAGAGGGTAAATCTTGGTAGTTTCTACCGAACTAGGAAAACTTTAAAGGTGGGTCTGGTCATGGACCTTATGACTGTTTTCCAAGTACTATAGTAATTTTGGAAAGGTTCATTAATCAAGCTAGCTACAGGATAATAAAGTTTGTTTGTTTTTGCAAGGACCTGAGTTCAAATACTACTTTTGATATTTATTATGTGACTCTGGGCAAATCCCTTAATTCTTTGTATCTCAGTTTCCTCATCTATAAAGTGCAGGTAATAATAGCCTCCATCTTCTAGAGCTATTATGAATATGAAATAAGATTAAAATTTGTAAAACATTTGCAATCCTTAAAAAAACTATTAATTTTGTTATATTAGTAAACTCAATCCAATACCCATTGGCCTGAAACTCTTTCCTCATGGTAGAAATCAATACCTGCTCCCTATTTGAAAGGTTGAGCATACTTGGGGAGAGCAAGATAGTTTTACTTTCTTTGAAATTCAAAGTCTCTTCAGGTATCTTCAGTTTCTTTAGGTTCTACAATCACTTCTGATACTTCTGGCTTCCCATTTAAGAAAGGATCTACAGGGGCAGCTAGGTGGCGCAGTGGTTAGAGCACCAGCCCTGAAGTCAGGAGGACCTGAGTTCAAATCTGGTCTCAGACACTTCCTAGCTGTGTGACCCTGGGCAAGTCACTTAACCCCAATTGCCTCAGCCAAAAAAAAAAGAAAGGATCTAGATAGGGCCAACTCCATTTAAGCTTAAGAAGGAAGAAGACGACTCTGGAAAGAAACTAAAATAAGAAGAACTTGTATTCTCTCTCATGCCCCTATCACCACCTTGTTACACTAGAGACTTCAGGGAAATTCTCCTACAGTGAAACTTGGGACTTTCTCACTTGATTGAGCTGAATTACCTTGCCCCACTGGGAGAGCTCTGTGTTTTCCTATAGATATTTTTCTATGTATACTGTCTTCAATATCTCTCTCTTTTTTTATTTTTACTACAAACATGGATAAATGGGGCTTTTTTGCTACTCCTTTTCATTGTGGAACTGGTATTTGAAGAGAAGGGTGTCAAGCCTTGGATATAAAGCTTTGGTTCCTGCTTCTCTCAATTAATAAAACGATGATCAAAAATTATATTGAATCTAAAAACTACATCACCTAAATTTAATAATATTTAAGGGAGCAGATAAATATAATTTTAGCCCAATATTCTTTTTCTCTGAGGAGAACAGAGTAGTCAGCTTCCAACCTACTTCTTCCTTTCCTGGCAAGAATTAAAATTTTGCTTAGAGAGGAATAGGGGGAGAAGAAACTAGAAAGGTTTATTGTGACTCCCTTTGAGTCACACAATATCCTCATGTGATTAAGAGGAAAAATGGAAGGAACAGTTCTCACTATATATTATTGTCATTGCTATTTTCAATTGAAGATTATCTCTCTAATTGCATTATATAGGCCTCATCAGTGGAGAAAGAACAATACCTTGAAATGGAAGTAGCTAATCCTAACACAGATAGGGAAAACTAGAAATCAAGAGTTTCAAGATGATGACTTCAAGGCTACAAAAATGTGATACTCTTGTGAGGTACACTGTGGACAAAGACCTTGAAAATATCTCCAACACATTAAAAACTAAAAATAAAACAATAACTCATAGACCCAAGTCCCAAAGTGAAAACAGACCAACTCTTAAAATATCAAGTGAGGGGGAAGGGAAGGGGGCAGATGCCAAGGGAAAGTCAGGAACTATATGAACTAAACTACAAAACACTTTCCACACAAATAAAATCAGACCTAGTCAATTGGAAAAACTTAAAATGCTCAGGGGTAGGCCAAGCAAAAATAATAAAATTGCCCAAACTAATTTACTTATTTAGCGCCATACCAATCAATCTCCCAAGAAATTATCTTACAGATCTAGAAAAAATAGTAGCAAAGTTCATTTGGAAGAACAAAAGGTCAAGAATTTCAAGGGGATTAATGAAAAAAAAGGCTGATGATGGTGGACTTGCTGTACCAGATCTAAAACTAAAGCAGCGGTCATCAAAACCATTTGGTACTGGCTAAGAAATAAGAGTAGTCGATCAGTGGAATAGGATAGAATCACAAGACAAACTAGGCAATAACTATAGCAATTTAGTCTTTGATAAACCCAAAGACCCCAGCTTTTGGGATAAGTACTCACTATTTGACAAAAACTGCTGGGAAAATTGGAAACTAGTGTGGAAGAAATTAGGGCTTGACCCACATCTAACACCACATACCAAGATAAGATCTAAATGGGTTCATGATCTGGATTTAAGAGTGATACTATAAGTAAATTAGAGGAACTTAATATAGTTTACCTCTCAGACCTAT